>JAOEGS010011323.1:69107-86659 GCA_025447755.1 Corythornis vintsioides | reverse complement strand
CCAGGAACAGATCCAGGGGGGGCTGGAATGTCTCCAGAGCAGGAGACTCCACAACCCCCCTGGGCAGCCCCTTCCAGGCTCTGTATGTTGTTAATCCTGATCACCTAGTGGACTCCTAAAATTATTTGTGGGTTTTAGATGTGGACTTTCCCCTGAGGCTAGGCTCTGGAAGCCCTATGTGGTTCTAACACTTAGATGTGTCTTACTTCCCAAATGAATGCACTGTTCCACTGGGTCATCATTTTCTCCTCATTATACCAGTGTAATGTCACTTGTAGGTGTAACAGCAGCACTGCTGGAAATCAGAGTAAAACTTGCCCGCATCTTTAATGGATGTTTCATTTCATTCACATAATTTCATCTTTTAAACTACTTTTCAGATCTAATCTTTAATTTCCCCTCTTGGTAACTGCATAGAAATTCTAAGCAGCGTGTAAGGCTGGAGTTGCACACACTGATGGCATCTAAAAATGAGAGAAGGGATTACTTCTCATGGATGGTGTGTATGTGTACACCATGTATATATGTGTATGTGTGTTTCATACAGAAGCCTACACTTCTCTTGTTCAACTACTTTCTAGTAAATGCTCTATCACTGATAGTGTGAGGAGTTTCCACTTTTTCACTCTGGTTTTCTGGGATGCACTGTGCAGACATGCACAGCCAATACTTTGATTTGTGAAGAAGCATTCTTGCAGGATAGGGTGCATAATACTTGTGTTCATTCCTTTTGCTGACATTGTACTGTCAGAACTCTTCTTCAGACCATCATTCTCAATAATAAACCTTTGAAACAGGAGCAGTCAGACAGTCCTCCTGGTGAATATTTCTTCATTCTGTGTCCTCTTCTTGGAATAAAATCATGTCACTTCCACATTCTACTTTAGTTCTTTTATATTTTTTTAATTTTTTTTTTTTTTTTTTTTTTTGCCAGGAAAAGCATGAATCCTCTCAAAGAGAAAAAGAGTTTTGCAGCAAACATGAGATAACAAAAGGAAGTTAATATCCTTTGAATATTTTTACTGAATATAATGGATTTGAAATAAGACACAGCAAACCTACATGATGGCCATGACTGAGTTATCACTCATTCTGATTTCACATGAGTACAGTGAAAGTTCAGTGGCTGAAAGACTGCTTGCATAACACTGATCACTGCTTCCTGAACAAATGCAAACCTGAGATGTGAGCTTCCTGAATATGATATCTATGACAAAGAAGCACGTGAAAATATTGTAGCCCAATTTGCAAATTAAACTGGAAAATATTTTGAATTTTGCAGAAAAAAAATCAAGTCCCAAATATACATACAAGAAATTAAACCAGCATAAAAATAATTTCCTTGGCAACATTTATGAGAAAAAAAAGGGAAATACTGACTCCTTCTAACATGTCTAGGTTTTGTGACTGGTTATACTCATCAGAGTCATGTTAATATTCAAGTGTTTATTTCAATACCTAAATACAAGAAACGGAGTCATGAAAAGAGCTCACAGTCTGAGTTGGATGCTGAGGAGGTATTTGGTTCATGATGCTACAAAAACCAGCATATGGAACAGAGAGCTGTCAAAAATAAGCAGAAAAGTGGGGAATGGCTTGGGTCCTGGGATTAGACATTCATAGCTATGAGGAAGCAACTTCATGTCTCAAACAACTGCTTTTACAATAGCCTACCAAACTAAAAAAACCCAAACACAAATATTTTTGTCACATTTTAAAAAAAAATTAATTTCTGTCTAATTGTCTAGTGGTTAATGCATTCACAGAGGACGTTATATTTCTGAGGTTAATTTTAGTTTATGTATGAGGGGGATTTAAGACCACATCTGCTGCAAATCTACTGCTGATGCTGTCTTAGCTTTTTATCATAATTAATGATTTATTGAGGCAGAGACTGTAAGAGGGAAAGTGACTTTTTAGTTTAGCAGTTAACACACTTGCTTCGAAGAGTTCTGGACATAAAAGAACTTTTTTTATCCCTTGGCTGTTAAATGGATAATAATCCTTGAGGCAAAAGACTGAACCCCATGACTGCTAATCTGGCTATTTCTGCTCTTTCTTCTTCTGCTGGTTTTTGAATCTTGAACACTCTTACGTAAAACAAAAATGCTTTGACAGAAGGGATTAAAGATATTCCCCAATTCTATTACCTTTGAATTTTCAATAATTTGATGGATTAGACAATCAGCTTCAGGATTAAAGCATAGATTTGAATTCTTGCAAGGTTGAGGTAGGTGAACATAATAAGTACCAGAAAAGTTAGGGAAGACATCTCTTTCTCTGTTGAGGTAATTTGTGTGGAGCCAAATCCAATAGGCAAGCTCCAACAGCACCTATCAGATTAATCACTGCAGGCAAAGCAGACAAAAGATTTGCTCATCTGTTTATGTACCCCAGTAGGTCTAAGCCTGATTTAAGGGCTGAGCTCACTTGCTACTGTTGAGCATGAAGTGCTTCCAGGCATGTACAAAAGCAGAACCTTAAGGATGATGGAAAGGTCAAAATAAGAAACAAGGATTACTGGATTAAGGTGTTGAAGAATTAGATGACAAATGAGTGGGGTGAAGTCTACAATTTGGGGTATAGCAACTACTAGATCTGTATTATTAGAAGGAAAAATCCAAGTGAGGGCATTGTTTCTATTGAACTAAAGAAAGCAAAATAGAAGTATTGCTAACTTCATTTCATGTGCTTTTACAGTAAGCTTATCTGTTTTAATAACAATTTTCCTTTTTTTTTTGAGCTACTTTATGAAATTTAGTACTTACTGATGCTGCTGTAATGAGAGTCACAAGGCCTTGCTTATACAATGTTCTGGCAAATAACTTGTTGATACTAAAAACAACTATACCCACAAATATATGTTGAAATACATACAAATACTGTCTACCAAATCAGTGTGGTTTATGCAAATGTAATATAGAGCATAAAAAGTCTTTGCCAAATTCCAATATATTGTTCTGTTGTCAGAGTTGTTCTTACCTACTTTCTAGTCAGTAGTAAGCCTCTGCATTTTGTGCAAGTATCTAAAGATGCTGTTAGGAGGCCAAGGTGCACATGCATGCAGACAAGGTGTATCTTGCCAAGAGTGCTCAGAAGCACTGGAGGCTTCACACTCTTTTCATACTGGAATAGCTAACTGTAAACCTTTCTTCCATGCTGAAGTTTATCAATAGAAAATCACAGGTGAAAAAAGAGGACTGGTTGTAAGATACATATAAGTGATTTGCAACAAGATAGGAAAGTTGTTATAGATACAGAACTCACACATATATGACAAAATCATATTGTGTTAGTGGAAGTTGTTCCTGATCAATAAATTTACTACTTTCAAAAAGGACTGATAAGAGTGTGTGGAGTGATTTTCAGGCATATTCAGAATATCAAGCAGCTTTCAATATCCAAAGCAAACTCTGAGATTATTGGCTGTTTTGCAATTCATACAGTTGGGGGTTGTTTGTTTTTTGGTTGTTTTTTTTTGGTTTTTTTTTTTTCATTAAAAATACTGAAATGACTTATTTTTATTGTATTTGCCATAATTCGTTCATATTCTTTCTCCTTCTGTCTCAAAACCCTATGGCTTTCTGTCAATACCTCTGCTCATTCTTTTGAATGATAGGGAATTCTAATTACTTGTTAGCAGGTTCAGCTGCTGGGATGAACTTGCTTTACAAAGTATAGAAATAAATCATATAAGAATTAGCTGCTAAAAAAATCAGAAAGAGGCCCCAAACCAAAGTTAGAGGTGACAAGTATAATTACCTTTGATAGGGAAGTCATTCATAAAAGCATAAAGCAATCAAAGCATAATTACTTTTTCTTAAGAAAAAAGAAAATTAAATCTGTGTAACATAAAAGATCCTATATTATTAAGGGATTTGATGCACTGAAGATTGTCAAAATAAGAGATCAATTTCACACATCCTGAATAGATGTTTGAAATCAGATTACAGGCATGAGTGCAGTACCTGACAGCTGCTATGACATTCTATATTGCATGTCTAGACAGGACCCAAGTTATCACATTGCCTATACATTGGATATTCTGAAGATTCTGTTGGGAAAATATGTGTTTAATTTCAGGTTTGTAGTAAAATACAAATACAGAATAATACTGACAGTCAGTTGAAAAACTTTCTCTGGAAAAATAAACAAACAAAACCCCAGGGATATCTCTTCTGGGAAAGGATCTCAGAAGTAGTTAAATAATAGATGTATGTGACACTGAATGATTTTGTTGAGGTGACTAGCACTGTAAGAACAAAAGTAGTTTAGAGCATGCTGTATCTATACAACACTCAGCAAAAAATGGAATATGAATTACTTACATTCATAAATCAGGAATAAATCTGCTGTCAACCAAATTAACTTCCTGTGCAAGGCAAATTGTTCTGTTGAGATTTTGCCTTAAAAATCAGAGACAAAACAACAGCGTGTGATGTTAATGTAGAAAATGATATATATTTTTTACACAATATAAACTGCTACAATGAAAAGCTTTTAAGCATAAACGTTGCCCTAAGGAGAATGCATGCTCTAATGATAAGGACCTTTTTTGTTGCTGGCTTGTTATGATATTTTCTTACATAGAAATGAAATACAGCTAATTAAAAAAAAATAAATTACACATTCTTACATCATGGAAAAAGTTTGATGCTGAAATATTTATAAAATTATTTATAAATAACAAATATTTATTTATAAATATGTATTATAAGGCAGCTATTGCTAAAACAATCAAATAAAGTATAACTGAATATTAACTTTGAGAGAAGTAGCTGCAGAAAGGGGATAATTTTCTTTTTTCTTTTCCCTAAAACCTGGATTAAACATGTTTTAGTATTTGAAAATAGGGCATGGCAAACATTTTCTTCTCTACTGTAACTTCAAAGCCAAAATTAATACTGCAAAGTTCACAGTCTGACTTTCTCTTTGTTAAAAGTCTGGGCAGTATTGTGTTACTGATATTAAAATTTCATAAGGATAAGGAAAAATATGAAGCAAGTTATTACAATTGTTCTAGTTATTCCTTCCACAGAAGGTGCAGAGTAGCAGATAAATGTTTCGATGCCTGCTGAAATGGTAGAAATAGAATGTTTCTTTCTAAATACTTATGCTTATTCCATTTGAAAAAAAAAACCCTTCTTTTTCAAAGTTTTATAAATATGTTAGCAATCAATTCCTTTTATTCCTGTTTCATAAAACCTAGGACAAGTTGATGGACAATTACAAGGGTTAGAAAAAAATACTAGGCTGCTCAAATAATATTAATATTCCCACAATTAAAATGACTTTCACCAAAATGTGAGGACACTGTAGTAGTATACTTTTTTTTGGTCTGAGTTCATCTTACTTTGCCTAAAGATTTTTGGATATATTTGTGAAAATTATCATTATTTTGCTTGATACCTCCTGAAGGAAATCCTCTACACAAACCTTGACTAGATTAAAATGAGCATTGTGCTCTGCATTAATATACACATTTTTATGTCACCAGCAGTTTAATACAACAGTTTAAACAAAAAGAACTTGTTCACTTTAGAAGTGTCTCACACTATAATGTGCATGAATGACACAATTGACTGAGATACTGATTTGGAGTCAGCTTCAAAGACAGATTGTGGATACTGCAGATCTTGTGATTTTGGTTGAGATTCTCCTTACTCTATATGGAAGTGGTAAGAGACTTGTCTTATAAAACAGAGATATTAATTTCAAAGAATTACAATGCTAAAAATTATTTTCTAAAAAAAAGAAAAAAAAAGTTATTAACATTTAGCAGAAATATAATACAAATAATGTAAAACGCAGAGGCTGGCAGGTTTCCTTCCCAGTCATTAAAACTGCAATACAGGATTTTATTCTAAACTTTCTTTTGGAAGTGGCAGGAGCTTCACAGAGGTCTGACATTTAAACTGAAGACTAATGTTCTCAAATTTAAAGGGCAACCTGAGGTAAGGTAAGAAAACTGTCTTGGGTGGCCAGCTGGAATGCAAACCTTCCTGGAATGAGGAAGCATAAGGATAAAACAAGGGTTTTCCTAAGTCAAGATGAATTAAACCTTGCAAAGAAAATGGATAGGAAAAGTTTTATTAGCTTTATAAATAATTTCTTTCTGTTAATTTTCCTCAACCCTGAGTGGCCCTTTGAAAGTTAGGTGGAAATGCTGTGGGATTGTACTGCATAAATATAGATATATTGATGGGCAGCTGGCTGAATGTGAACTATCGTTGTGCCCTGGTGGCTAAGAAGGCCAACAGTACCCTGGCCTGTATCAAAACCAGGAGTCACCAGCAGGAGTAAAAGTGTGAAAACAGTATAAAAGGAATAAAAGTGGAAAGCCAGTGTGTCCAGCAGGAGGAAAAGGGCCATCAGGGAGGTAACTGTGCCCTGTACTTGGCACTAATGAGGCCACAGCTGGAGTATTTTAGTTATTTTTGGGCGCCGCAGTGCAAAGAGTGACAGTGTAAAAGTGTAAGAGTGACAGTGTAAGAGTGACTGTCTAAGGAAGGTGCTGGAGTGGGTCCAGAGAAGCACAACAAAGCTGGTGAGGGGTCTGGAGAACATATTTTATGAGGAGCAGCTGAGAGAACTGGGGTATTTTAGTCTGGAGAAGAGGATGCTGCGGGGAGATCTTATTGCTCTCTACAACTACCTGAGAAGAGGCTGCACTGGGCTGGGTCTTGGTCTCTTCTCCCAGCTAAGTAATGATAGGACAAGGGGTAATGGACTTAAGTTTCACCAGGGGAGGTTTAGACTGGACATTAGGAAAAAGGAAAGAGGCATTGGACACGGGACATGGGTTAGTAGCTATGATAATGTTGGGTAGATTATTAGACTTGATGATCTTGGAGGTTGTTTTCAACCTTAATGATTCTGTGAACTAATAATAGATTCTTTAATTGGCTATAAATATGTGTCTTTTTTAACTCTGGGAAAGATGATGGTACCCAAATACATGGCAGCTGATATTACAAAGAGTTGTTGCATAGATACATTTAAACAATTACTTCATTCTTTATATGGGGATTTCTGTTGTGTTGTTATTTTTGTGTGGGTTGTTTTGGGTTGGATTTATTTTATTTATTTTTTTGTGTGTGTTTGTTTTTGTTTGTTTTTTTTGTGTGTGAGTGAGAATGCTTTTATGTTTGTCTGTGTCCTTTTTTACTTAGTGATAATCACACACAGATAAACAATACCATATGTAAATAAAGGTATCTACTGCATTTCCCTTGAGAAGATTTTTAGGAAAATAATATATATATGCACTGCAGTACTTAGGATACATTAATATCATAAGCTTGGAAAGATGATGATTTGATGTAAACCACTTGCTTGAACCAACTGAGATTTCTTACTGGCAAATGTATAGGACTGGGATATGATATATAAGAGGAATATTCTTCTTAAAGAGCCTAGTCCCATATTCTTATGCACATAAAGTTCATGTTTTCTTAAGTACAGTTGATAAGAACAGGTGAGAAGAGAAATTGCAAAAGAGAGAATATGGAAACAAGTTGAAGGTGAATGTCTG
This sequence comes from Corythornis vintsioides, assembly GCA_025447755.1. Taxonomy (NCBI): domain Eukaryota; kingdom Metazoa; phylum Chordata; class Aves; order Coraciiformes; family Alcedinidae; genus Corythornis; species Corythornis vintsioides. Next base: position 79,125 of record JAOEGS010011323.1, on the reverse strand, counting down.
TGGAGGATCAGGTCCTAAGCAAATAATCCCATTTTAATCTATTGGGACAATTCTTGTTCTTTGTGGTTTCAAAGCAACAAGACATAACTTTTAGCAGGAGTTGGGTTTACCTGTATTGCCATGACTATAATGCAATTCTAAGCAGTGAGAAGACACTGATTTAAAAAAAAAAAAGACAAAATATCTCTTTCCTCCTTTTCTTTGCATGCTCCAATTGGTTAGTGAGACTACCCATTTCAATGTATTTTTATACTATTTAGATTAAGTCCTCCTTTTATTAATTTGTGTGAAAAAGCTGGATTCTGATATGGAAGACTAATCTTTCAATTGAAAATAGAAAATTTCTGTTGACAGCTGAAACATAATTTCTGATTAACTTCTGAATAATTTTCACATACTTTCCAAAAATGTTGCTATTAGTTGGATATTTTTTTTGATTTATTTTTATTTATTTTTCTTCAAGCTAGGAATTTATGAAGAAGAAAGAAAGAACAGGGTGAAGGTGGGGAAAAATACACTATAGGCTAAGACAATACTGTCATATATGTGGGGTTTTTTTTCCATTTTCAGTGCCAGTAATTTGTCTGACAAAGTAAATTGTCTGCAAAAATTTCTTTTCTTTGGAACAGTTACAGATATTAATTTAAAAATATTTAAAAATTATTATCTAGAAGAATATTGTTTAATTATGTGAAGAAACTATTGTTTTTTAAATCAGAATGCTGGAGAAATCTGGAGTACACCTCAAATCTAGGAGAATTCTTGCATCTAGAAGAGAAAAACACCCTTACTTATTACTTACATATTTCTGTAGCAGTGAATGTGACAAGATTTTCTTACTAGAATTTTGTGATTGTGACCTCTCAAATGTGTAAATTGAGTGTGTATGAAAGGGAAGCAAGAGTCTTTGCAGGGTAGTATGTTTTTCTGCTTTATATTAATTAAGGATGTAGTATAAAGGTAAAAAAAAATTTTAATTAAGTTCTAATTCATTTCTCACCTTCAAAATGCTCATAGAAATGAAGGCATTTTATCACACAGCTATTTTACTTAAGCACCACTAACACTCCAGCTGCTGCTTTAATGTACAATTAATTGCAAGATAACCTATGTTAAACCTTCAGTCCATATCTCCTGAAGGACTGACCTACTTTAGGAAAGGAAAGAACATAAAGATGGGAATATCTGCAGGGTTTTCCTGCTCTTTATAGGCTGTTGACTAGAAGGATAGGAACTGGAGGGATTGTATGCTAAGAAAAAATGTATGCTTCAAGATAAAGATGTGTGTGAGGGTCAGGTAGATGCATCAGCACATCAGTCAGCTGCTTATACCACTCAGAGAGGTCACAAAGATTCATCCCACGTTATCTTATGTATTTAAATTGGTTATAGATTAAATTTAATTCAAGTTATAGGGATGAACTTACCCCAAAATCAGTGCACAGATTTTGCGTTCATTAAACAATACTAATTGTTTAGAGCTGCTTCCCTAAATGACCAGAAGTTTTATCTGCTCAATACAAAAGATGAGAAAAAAACTAGAATCAGAATCACACATCTATAAAAATGTGAACAATGCAAGCTCTACACTAGATTTCATTATATTATATTATCATACCTTGATATTGCAATAATTTGGTTATTACTTTTTAAAACAAGTTAACTAAAAACATTGTTCTTTGTTTTCACCAAAGAGTCCAAAATATTTTTGTGCTCTCCTTTGCATAATATCTCTGCAGGAGTGTGATGGGGAAGAAATGTTTTCTGTGTTTAATCCTGTAGTTTCCAATATTTTTTCATCCTGCAGCCTATGCTGTGCATAACAGTCCTTCAAAAAACTCCCCAAAGAAGCTAGAATGCAGTGTTCAGGGGTGTTGATAACACAGCATATACTCATTTTACAAGCAAACACAGTGTGATGTCAAGAAAAAAAAAATAAATTAAGTTTTACTTGGTTGTAGTGAGATGCTGGAAGAGGAATTTCTCTTGCTTCGAATTAGGGATTTCACAGGGGGATTTTTCTTGATTAATTAAGACAGCTACAATACATTCACATTAATTATTCATCAATTAATTGGAAACTTACAAGATGCAGTCATCATGGCCTATTCTTCATGTGGATCTTTAGAGTACAGTAGCAGGTATACACAGTGAGCTTGGGATGGTATGGTTCCTGCTTGGCCAGCTGACCTCATTCTGCAAACAGAATTTATTTTCACTCTTTTTTTTTTTCCTTTCTTTTTCTTGTTTTCTTTCTTTCTTTTTTTTTTTTTTATATATATTACTGCTTCATTAGAAAATCTACATATTTAAATTAAGTGAACAAGTTTAGTAAAATTACTTTGCAGCCAATTACATTGTTTGGTCTTATATCCAGTGCTTTCTTTACACATCTTAATATATAACTTTTTAGTTTCTGCCTGGTGCTTATGCTTCTTTTTTTTTTCCATTCTGTTTTGTACATTTGAACATTACTATCACTGTTTCCTGCTTCTTCTATATTTGGTAACAGCACCATTCTATTCATTTCACAAACTTTTTAGTCTAAAGTAAATGAACCATAATTTTCTTACTTCTGTGCATGTACTGGATTTATTTTTCCCCATAGCAGCCCTCCCAGTGCTGTGCTTTGCATCAAGAGCTGGAAGGGTACTGGGAACACGCCCGTGTTGTGGCTGATGCTGGGCAGGGCTCACACAGCACCAAGGCATGTACAAGAGTCTGGGAGGGAAGACAACTGGGACAGCTGAACCAAACTAATCAAAGGAATATTCCATACTGTATGATGGCAGCTCAACAGTAAAAGCTAGGAAAAGGAGGAGGGGGATCCACTTGGCCTTTGGAGAAATTGCTATGCATTTGAAGCCCTGCTTCCTGGGAAAGGGGCCAGACGTTGCCTGCTGATGGGAAGTAGAGAATAAATCTTGTTTTCTTTTGATTCCCCGTGTGTAGCCTTGCTTTGCTTTTCATTAAACTGCCTTTGTTTTAAGCTATGAGTTTGGTCTTGTTTTCTTCCGTGGTCCAGCTGAGAGGAGAAGGGCAGGGAGTGATGGAGCAGTTTGGTGGTCACCTGTCACCCAGCCACGTTCAATCCACCACAGTGTAATTTTACACTTTGTGCCATTCTTACAACAATGATACAAGTTATAATAATAATTGTTATTTATTTGTGGATACTATAACAGCTATCAATCTGGAGTTTAAGTTTCTGCAGGTTGAATTTTTATTTGATTCCTGAATCTGTGAAATCTGCTCTGGAAAATAGCTCCTAGCAACACCCATGTCTTTGATGATGCTACTTGAGATGCAAGATCTTATTTTAGCTTTTAGAAAGTCTCCTAATCCTTCTATTGTACCAGAAGAAATAATTCATTTTCAGATGTGCCCACCAAAACGTTTTCATTTATACTGTGTTCTTATGAAATCACTCACTAGAACTCCATATTATTACAGGAGATTAGACATACAAAAATAAATTTCAGTGGGCTTTCAGTGCTTTTCTTTAATTTCCTTAAATATGTGTTCTTTGTGCAACTTGACATAAGATTACAATTCATCTTGCCAAATTTGCCTATTGATGATGTTCCATGTTATTTCACTTCTTCTACTACCACTTTGAGGATGTAAGAAAGACTAGAATCTGAGCATCTGCAGTGGACGCATTCACATTCTTTCCTGCACTCATGTTTTTATCTCACTCTCTGCTTTGGGTATGAAATGATGATACTTTTAGCCTCAGGTCACAGATAAGTAGTGTGTTATACCTTCCTGAGGATTGCCTTTGAGACCTGGATCCTCACATTTTTTTTAGTTTTCTGTATTAATATTTCAGTGCACTGCTAAAACCAGTCTGTTGGGTTCATGCTGTAGCTGGTAAAATGTGTTTGATACAGATTTGAACCTTGTCTCATAAACTAGAGCTTGTCTCTTCTCTAATGATTGCCAGGAAAGATGCAGAAAAGCCAGGAGAGGGTTAGATTGGGTATTAGGAAAAAATTATATACTGAAAGAGTGGTGAAGCATAGGAACAGGCTGCCCAAGGAGGTGGTGAAACTACCATCCCTGAGATATTAAAGAAACCATGTAGATGTGGCACTTTAGGACATAGCTTAGTGGTCATAATAATGTTGGGGAGATGGAAGGACTTGATGATGTCAGACTATTAAATTGTCTTTATCTCAACCCCCAAGTTTTCTCACTTTTACTCTTCTGATTCTCTCTCCATTCCATTGAGGAGGAGTGAATGAGTGTCTGTGTGGAGCTTATTTTCTGGTGGTGGTGGAGCCATGACAAAACCCTAGAAAAAAAAATCCAGTTCACTAATTGCTGACAGCACACTGTGAATTTTGCAAAATTACTATTTCCTGGCAAGCATTCTTTAGGGATGTTCATAAATACAAATAATGAATACTAGGCTGCATAGATAACATGGTAGTCACATGCCAGTGATTGACTGAATTAAAAACTATTCCTATGGTAAATGCTAAACTAAACAGATGAAAGAGGTATGGAGACATAATCTTTAATGGCTGATGATGGATAGTGATAAGTTAATAACAGACAGATGGATAGTGATAAGTTAATAACAGGCTACCTTGTGTAGCCTGGTCTAGTTGAGAGGCTCCCTGCCCATGGCAGGGAGGTTGGATGAGATGATCTCTAAGGTCCCTTCCAGCCTAGGCCAGTCTATGGTTCTATGATTCTTCCCACTGGGAAGAGACTTTGAAGATTTTGATATTGTTCAGTATTTACTTTCTCGGGGTTGTCTTTTTCCTGTGTCATATTCAGATAGAGACCATGGCTTGAAAACAAATATAACAAGGACTGTCTGTTCATTGTGTTATTTTTCAAACCTTCCAAAGATATTTTTTATGCATAAATATTAGAGTACCTGACCTTAATAGAAAAACTTTGTCTTTCCTAAACTAAATGAATGAATTAAGAGAATTCAAGGCAATTTATAGGGGCAATCACAGAAGGCTATGCACATGCACACAATATGTATTATTAATTAAATGCATATTTTATGTAACATCTATTTTGTTTTATATAACTTATGTCTTATACATTCATGATAAAGGGAAAGGCAGTACATCAGTTAAAAATTCATGAAGTTACAGATTAAAAAAATTACATACTTCAGAGTATGAATTAGGACAGTTTTCTATTTTGAGTTTCTTTTTAAAAAGCACAATATGTAATTATAATCAGTTGATTGGCAGTCGTTCACCATGGTGATTTTAAAACGTTACATAATTTATTCTACAATCTTTTCAAAGTTACATGACTGCTAATTTTAAAGAATGATAAAGTTTGAGATGTTATACTTTAGGGACTTGAGTAGTTAAAAATCATATTATTTTCCATTTTAACTTCAATGTTAGCCCTTAATTATGAGTAATGAAAAACGTCTAACACATAATGTTGGGAATATATCTACAAGGGGTCTGATCTAAACTTATTTATTCACACTATTTCAGGTGATTTTTATTTTCTGGACTGAGAAATAGATTTGCATGCTGAAAGCAAACATCTGTGGTCTGTTGAACCTTTTTATATGCATATAGAGCATGTGGACTTCTACCCATTATATGGGACAGAAGACATAAGAATGGACATGTCAAAATTAAAGGCAATTTTATTCAATTAAAACAAAAGTTTGGATATCCTGCTTTAGAAAAGATGACTATATCATTTGTGGCATGCCTCACATTGTGTTATTTGTGCAAACTTCACATTTCATAAAAAATGATTAACTGCCTAATTTTTCCACTCTGGTAAAGATCCCAATTTGGTATCTAACAAATTCTTCTCCTATTTATTTCTCACTGCTGAGTATTTGTCTCCTGCTATTGATTCTGAATGGTTCAATTTTATATTAACATGGCTTCTTCCTTAGTTTTTCAGTAGTTTTCAGTTGTTTGGGTATTGGGTTTTGCAGTGTTTTGGGTTTTTTTTTGGGTGTGTGTATTTTGTTTTGTTGTTGGTTCTTTTTGTGTGTGTTATTTTCTTTTTTTGTTTGTTTGTTTTGCCCTTTTTTAAAATTTATTTAATTGTACATTAAGAGAAAAATTAAAAAAATCCCATGACAAATTTGGTAATATTTCAAAACATAGTTTGTAATCTACAAAGGAAGTAACATAGATTGTTTCTGTGGGTTATTTTCAATGCCCTTGCAGCACTTCTAAAACAGCTCAGCCTCTCTTTGCTATTATTAGGTCCAATTATACACTTTGTTCTAGTGACATTTTTAAAGGACCTTTTGTGCCCTTAGGTATGTTAGACATAATATTTATCAGTTACTTCTAGAGGAAAGCACTTAGGGCCTTTGGCTTCAGAAAAGCACGTTTTGTGATCGATCACCAAACTGCAAAGAAATAAATGAGTAACAGCTACCATATTCCAACTGCTTCACTTTGTTAAAAAGTCAAATGAAAACTGTAGGCAGCACTCCTTGGGTACCACACAGTACATTTCTTAGGTGTTCTTTAAGCATTTTACTGCTACCTCTTCATGGTACAAAATCCTCAAAATTAAGCTCACTAACGAAACATTTCCCACTGGTGATACATTACCATTTATCTCCATGTACACTTGTAACAATTTACTCCAGACTAAAAAAAATAAATCTTTCTTTACATAACAGCTAAGAAAGGGTACTGTGTTTTCTTAAAACCCCCTAAAATTGTAAAAATATGCAATGGTTAACATTTCAGTGGCTCCACTACTTACAAAGCCCCTGCCTTTTCAGTTTTGGTTAGAAAAACTGAGCAGTTGACTGTGGATAGTCCTGATAATTACAAACATAATCTCCTCTATTTCAGTGTGCATTAAAAATTCAGTGATTTATTATATGGCCTCTTGGTTCTCTTCAGGCAACTAAAACATGCAAGCCTTACATTTCTCTATAATGGAAGATTTTATCTGAGGTTTTGAGAAGAAAAAAGACATTTGGAAACAAAGATCTATCAGCTTTCATTATTTTTAATGACTGATAGTAAAGCATCTGAAATGTGATGTTTAAGGTAGAAGAGATCCAAGAGATCCAATGCTACCTTGAAAGACTAAATTACTGCACTCTCCACAGTTAAGCAAACTTGGAAGACCCCTCACAGTGTTTCATTTCCTTTAAAAGCAAATCAGTTTTAAGAAAAAGCTACTTAAGGTTTTCACTGTGGCTATAAAGAATTCCAGCAGTTAAAATATGAAATAATAATATTTTTATTGAAGAGTTAGTTTAATTAATATTTTATTATTCAAGCCTATTTTCTATTTAATGTGACTTTTAATTTTTCCTTACTACAAGTAACATTGAAAAAATCATCTTTTATAGTTCAAGCCTTTTATTTTCTACTCTCTCTGGTTGTTCCTCTTTATTTATTTATTTGTTTTCTTGCTTACTGCTAAAAAAAGCACTTAGAAGTGTGCCTTCCAGTGTTTTCATTTTTTTGTACGTACCTCTGACCTTCCATCTTTCATCATGCAGACTTCTCTCCTGAAAATCAGTCTAGGGCACGTTGGTGCACATAAAAAGAAACCCCAAATATCACAACACAAACTAAAGAACACATACTTTTGATTATTTTTAAGGTTACCAGTGGTTTCCCATTAGAAACAAAACAAACCCAGAGTCCTTTGATTGCTTGCCATTTCCATTGATATCAGCTGTGCTTGCCTCTGGAAGACTGTTTTCTGAAAAGTTCAGCCAGGAGTGGTTTAGATAATTCAGCCAATGAGACTTGAAAGCTCAGGTCACATTCTGATCCTGCTTTATATTGACACCTCTTCTTTGCATGCATCTTATGTTCTGATGCTTTTGAACATGAATCTGAATTTATCATAGGGTGTTGCTTTTATCACTTCCATGGAAATGTGTACAACCTTGACTACAGAACGAAAGTTTGGAAAAATTCAAAATAAAAACATCACAGCTCAAATCTACTTAGTGGGAACGTCTTTGTTTTAGCAGCAGTTATGTCCACAAAAAGCTACCCTTTTTGGACAGCATTAAGTTTCTCTGAGATCATTGATGATCTTTTAGGTCCCTTCCAACCCCTAATATCTATGAAACATGCAGCTCTTTCTCAAAGAAACGTCCTGTCCTGATGCCAGAGATTCAGACTCATATGGAAAAGGTTGCCTTTGACTGTAACACTGACTTCTATATTCTAAGGCCATTTCTTGTGCCATCAGTAATGTTCTTTTCCCTCCCATTTGGTGTAAACTCACAGAATTGACGTGGAAGAAGGTCTTGGGAAGTTATTTGGTCCAATCTACATCTTAAAGCAGGACCAAATCTGAGCAAGTGGATTGGACCCATGTCCATTTTGCTTTTGCATGCCTCCAGATATATCTCAGAATGGCTCTGGAAAACCTATTCTAGGCTTGTGAATCTCACCAGGAAGTTGTTTGTTTGTTTGTGGTTTTTTGGGTGTTTTGGGGTTTGTTTGTTTATTTACTTATTTTTAAACAGAATCTACTCAGAATTTCACTTGTTACGTCTGTTGCTTCTTGCCCTGTGACTGTGCACCTCCAACACAGAACCTGGCCTTGTTTTCTCTGTCCTTTCTTATTGGTTATTTATAGACAGCAGAAAGATCATTATTCACAATACCAATTTTACTAATAACTTCACAGTATAGGTACCAAACCTGCACTTTCAAGATAATATCTATACTTCTAATATTCTTTATTGAGAGTAACACGTTCCTAACTAGCAACGGATGAAATCTTTTTGTTTTGACAGAAACTAGCAGCCTAATTTTTTTTAGAATTCTTGTAGTCCTTCCAATGTCTTCTGTTATGATGTGTTTAGCTTTTAGGATATGAATGAGCTGCAAACAACCCTCAGCAGCTCCTAGAAATCTTAAAATAAAGATGCTCTTCATGACTATCGATAAAATGGAAAGTTGGATATAATTGTAAAGGGCTGCCTCGTTAGTAATCCACTGTGCTGGCATCAGGCACATTTTTCCATATGGTGAGGCAGGACTCTTCCAATCATTATATGCTCTCACTCAAATTCTGCCTGCTGCAGGAAATTAGCACCGTTCACACTTGTTTAGGCTTAATAAAAATCATTTTTGCAAAAGCACAGGGATAAGGTCACCATCTGCCACATGAAAATGCCAATTTCAAATGAGCAGCAGTCAAAAGAGAGTGTCTTTCATTTTTTTTAGACACTTTCAGAAGTAATAGGAAAAATCTTAATTGATTTTGACACTTATCAGGCCACAGAATAATGTTAAGATATCAAATTTTCAGGTTTGCAGATATGTACTTTTTTCTTAGGGCATTGTGTTTTATGGAGCACATTTGTATTTTCAGCTATGTCACATTTGGGAATATCTGATTAGTATTCATTTGGAAACCCTTCCCAATACATGAAGGCAATATATCAACTTCATACCTCAGTTCAGTGATTTAGCACTCATACCAGCTTTGATTTTTATCATTTATTTTAAACTATCTGGTCCATACAAGTATGAGCTGAAATATTTTGCTACAAAAGCCTTTTACAATTTTTTAAGTCTCTATAAAAAAAAATTAATTGTAGCAAAATAGCATATATATGTATACTTAGGACATTTTTTCTCCCAAAATAGATTGCAAAGAAGCCTACACCTTCCATGAATTAAAAAGAACATTTATGCTTATTTATTCAGAGTGTGTGTGCTAAATAGAACACATAATTAATGACTGCAGAATGAATGGTTGAATATGGCCCTTTCATGACCAGAGTGTTAGTGCTCTAATAAAGGAGATTAAAAAATGCAACTGCATCTGAAGAGTTGAAGAGCTCTCTTACTCACTTAAATGTGGAAACATCTGCTTTTCAAAATTATACTCAAAGTTCTGTAGTCTTTCAGGACAAGAAAGCAAAATTTACATTTGATTATATTTTAAAATGTCTTTAGTTTACAAACTGTATGGTCATGATGATGTTTGAATTGAATATACCAAATAAGTGTATTGAATCACTAGTTCTGTAGTAATTTGTTATATATTGATTATTTTT
>JAOEGS010011323.1:0-15116 GCA_025447755.1 Corythornis vintsioides | reverse complement strand
GTAAAATGTGTCTTAATTTTCATTCTGTTAATGGAAATATTTTATTTTTATTTTTATTCACTCTTAATGTCGAAACTTCTTCACTAAATTTTAGGTTTCTGAAGCAATTTTATTTTTCCCAAAATCAAAATATGTTCCTCCTATGTGTTATAGTTTGATTTATAATACTTAGATGCTATAAGTCTTAATCAGCATAACATCTTGTCTAGCATATGTTTTCCTTCATAGAGCACTTACTGTGTTTCAAAAGCAGTAGGCTTACTTTCATGTAAGTATTGCATTAGTGTGTGATTAAACATGGTCCTTTTTTTCAGTTTTAGTCTACTAGACTTTATCTGAATTTTATCCAAGTTTATTTTAGCTTCTGAAATATTGTTCATAGTGGTTACCAATTATATATTCATTCTATGCTCAGTTTATATCAATTCCCTAGATATATATTTTTTTTTTCTTAAGGATCTGCCTTTATCATCAGAGAATCATTCTCAGTTTTAAATGAATAATGTTTAAAATAGATTAGTCACGTCTCATCCCAGTAGTTAGTGCTTGTGCTTTTAAATTATATTATTTGAACATTTGCCCTTAGGGCTCCCAGCAGGAGCTTAAGGGCTCATCTGCAGGAAAAAAAAAGTTAACATCTCCATTGTGTAGAGACAAACAGGTTGGAAGAGGCAGGAGACTTGAAAACTGAAAAACCTTTTCATATTTAATAGTATCAGGAAGGGAGGAATAACTAAATACACTTTTTTTTTTTTTTTTTGCTTCGGAAATTGTTTAGCTACTTGGCTGCTCAACAAGATTTTTACAAATCAACTGTAATTTGCAAAGTTCAGTCTGACTCAGTTCCTACACATTCAGATTAAGAGCTTCTTGCTGAGATAGCAGTGGAATGTTGAATAATTTTTTTTTTAGACAATCCAAAGCCAGGTAGCAATGTAACTTTGGAAATTATTAAGTACAAGAAAAGAAAAAGCAACTGAAAAACATTTATTGGAAATTCAGTGCCTAGCTTGAAACTAGTGATCCTCATATAATGGTCATTTGTATTGACAGATACTGTTAGCAGAAAGACCCCAGGAACTATATGGATGCTGATTGTTTTTCTAAGGCATTCCATGTCACCATAGTAAGGATATATCTTCAAATGACTTGTATTGTCACTGTATTCTTGGCTTTTCTAGACCCAAGAAAAATGATATTAGCCCAAAGTACATATAATTTTACATTTCTTGGGCAATGATATCTCATTAATGAGAAAAGAACAGCTGAAGCACAGAATCCTTTAAAATTAAGGTTGTCTCAGAAGTGTTCTAGAAATTGCCAGTTATTTGAGGCATGCCCTGCTCTGTTTCTTTGTTTAGGAATACTTTCATTGCACAATAGAGCTTATTCAGGGCTTAGAATCTTGTATTTGCTGAGAATAAAGTGTAGCACGTACATATGTCTCAGTGTAAAATAGCAAAATCTAACTCTTTGCTCAATGTATTATTCAGTTCATGCACATAGTTATGCTAAAATATATATACATATTCATTTTTGGAGGTGGTTTGGGGCATCCCTTTTCTGTGCTTTATATGTTGCCTTTACAGTGAACTCTGAATTTCATTAAGACTGTATCATAAGTCCACAGAAGTAGAAAACAAGAATCTAGAATTGTGCCAAGAATCTAGAATTGTGTTCCTCCCTCCATCCTGACTAGATTTTGAATGAACTGGAAGGCCTAAATATAATAATTTCAAGTTTAACTATGTAAAATAATTATCACATTCTTAATTACTCTCTCTTTTTTTTTTTTCCTTCTAAATAGTGAAGTTAGTTTATATTGCTATATTTATTTGAAATAATAAAATATTGTTGTATGGAAAAAAAAAGATATTGTTTAAGGTAAGTTTCATCTGTTCTTGGGCTATTTATGATCTCACCCAAAGGTCACCAAAGTCGTGAGATTTCAGACTGATCAATTTTTTTCCCAAATTGATGATAAAAGCTGTTAATGCATGTCATTTTGGCTTACTAGTGGTTTGTGTTTTCTTCCCTTTCTTCTTTCTCTCACTACCAGGAGGCATTTTTGAGTGTGTGGAATCTGGTCCAATGGGAGCAGAAGAATTAGCCTTCAGATTTGCTGTGAACACAATCAACAGAAACAGAACTCTTCTGCCAAACACCACGTTAACGTACGACACACAGAAGATAAATCTCTATGACAGTTTTGAAGCATCCAAAAAAGGTAAGGTTTTGCATATTTTTTTTTTTCATGACCAACTAAACCTCACTTGATTTGCCTACCTGAAAAAAATGTGTGTCCAACAAAGCCAAATACAAGACTGTACAGGTTTGTGACCAGCATCAAGAAACTGAAAACCACACTTCAAGGTTGCAAAGGTAACTGCTTGAAAATCGTGTTGTGACCTTTGTTCCCACTGGCCCTTTCTAGAAGCTATTTGCTTAAATATTTAGAATCACAAATAAATTTTTCTGAGCATTGTGACTAGAATGTTTTTGAGATCAGCTACTTCGGAGTCTCCTGCAGACTTTTTCCTGGAAAGTGCTAAGAGCCCCCAAATACTGATGAATGTGGAAGATGGATTCAATTCAGTTTTAAGTATTCAACCACTTTAAGTACATCTCCACAAATACCTTTAGGATATGTGTATCATATACTTAATCAGGTATGAGTTTCAATGGGGAACAAGTAGTCATAATTTTATGCATTTTATGTCAACAAGGAATAAAAATAAGCTTAAACAGAGTATGTGCTTAAGAATATTGTTATCATGGGAATGTTTAGGCCTGAGTTCAGCAGTTTTCTTGTATCTATAAATGTTTTGTTTAAGGAAAAATTAAATGTTAAAAGTACTTCTGAATCTTTTTTCTAAATTTTCAAATCTTTGATTCTAACAAAAATTGAAATTTTCAGTTTGTTTTAGATTCAAGGTGTAATATGTACAAGGTGTACTGCATCATTGCCACATCATTAAAAGTACAAACCCCAAGAAGTTAAAGATGTATTTTTAGGAAAAATTATAAAGCCTGGTGTCAGAACCCAGTAAAACGGAATATTGCACTGTTTTACATGTTTTTTAAAAACCATTTTTTTCATAAATTTTCATATAAATACTATTCTTAACTTAAAAAAAAAAAAAAGTGAAAGAATCAGAGGTCAACCTGTATTTCTCATGATAGTTTTCTAGCCTAAATCTGCCAAGTAATCTGTTCCCAACATGCCACTCCCAAGTGTTCTTCATGGTTTAGACCCTGACTGGAACTGAACATTGTGTGGTCAGCTGGTCATTTGGTCACTCACACAGGCACTCACACCCTGTCCCTGGTGGGATAGGAAGAAAAAGGCAAAATCTTGTGGGTTGACATAAGGAGAATTTAATAAAACGTTGCAAGAGAAGAAGCAACAGTAACAACTATAATAGTAATGGAATAATATAAAAACCATCTAGTCTAACTATAATAGTAATGGAATAATATAAAAACCATCCAGCTCTTGTTTTTGGCCAATGCCACTGCACCAAAGACACTCATGGCTGACTTGGTCCCTAACCTTGCACTTTTATATATAGGCATGATGTCAGTAGGGTATTGAATATCCTATTGGTTGGCTCAGCTGCCTGTCCTGGTTGTGGCTGCCTCTCAGCTCCTGGTGAAAATTAACCTTACTCTAGCCAAAACCAGGACAACGCTGAAGACACAAAGATTTACACAATAAGGGATTTTTGGTGTTACAGTGGGCTAAGATGAATAAAAATATTTGATGCCACATTAGAAATGCTACATAGGGAAAAGTCACTGTCAGGATGAATGTACATGAAGTACATCTTAAAAGAGAACTATAATACAGATTTTAAAAATCAGTTTTAAAATTATGAGAATATTTATTCTCTTTTAATGTAACACAGAGTTGATCTTGCTAACTTGTTTTATAAATTTATTTGCTAAATAAACATACTAATATAGACTGTTGCCATTAGATAGAAAAATAGACAACATCTGTATTTGTACAGAAATACACACAGTTTGGTCATTGTAAGGTGTTTCAATTTATGAAAACATTATGGGCTAAATACTTATTCCATGCAAGATTGTCTCTTTGCAGAGGAGAGTTTGTGGAAGAAGAAAGAGGCAAACCACACTTTTAACAAAGCTTTTTTGAGTTGTTTTGGACGATGGATTAAAGCAGGTTCTGAAAGAGACTACTCTTTAATTTCCAGCTTGTCCAAGAGTGAATAAATGGACTGATCCTTAAATCTGGCCTCTTCTTTTTCCTTTCCTCATCATCTTCCAAATTGAACTGCTTACTGACTCTAAAACTTGCTGTCCTGTGAAATTGAATAGAACAATTTCTCCTGAGGGAGGACATGAAGATCAATTTGTGATGCAATTTTTAATTCTTTAAGCCTTTCTTGAGATGATACAACTACCTTTAGTTCTTACTTGGGACTTGCTTCCAGTTGCATGCCAGTCCTAATATTATGTTGCTAATTCTTGATAGACTATGATAGCTGAAGTTAGAATGGCAACACACCATTGATTGGATATATTGAATAGATTGTATGTATTCATTGTTCCCACTTGCATTTTAAATGAGAATGCAACTCTTTGTGTGACTGGTCAGGCTGTATCAAAATCTGTGTAATCTTCCAGTGCTAATGGCTTTTTGCTTCATCAATTCAACAATGCAGCCAACTATATTTGTGCTGACAGGTGCTTTAGTTCAGAATTAAAGGCTAAAGGTTAACATAAAATGGCTCATTTTATTATGATGTCTCCAAAGCAGAGTTTTAACAATGAGGCTTAAGCATTATGTCCATTAGTGAGCAGGCAGGCATGGCATCAAAAATAGCCTGTTTAGACCTCTTAGTAGCACATATATTTGAAGTTGAATATAGAAGTAATATTAATAGATCTTTGCAGGTACTATATGAAAGATCAACCTGAAGGCACAATGATACTTCCAAGATACTGTTTTAGTGAAGAATAATGTAAATGCAAACAAAACATCCCTCAAATCACTAGAAAAATTGGTATGCATCTGACAGAGACAGTGTCATATTAATTCACATGTGAAAGCATGGCATTATTCAAATCTCAGAAACAGAAAAAAAAAAAAAGCCCATTGAAAAGCCATCTGGTAGCTATTGCTGTTGTTAGTGATCCCATTTACTGACATTTGCATAAAGCTTGTTGATCACTTCTAGGAAGGGCAATATTAGCATAAATGTTTTTTTTTTATAATGCTAGTCATTTAAGCCATGATCTGATGCTCAGAAATACAATGGAGATCTGGTGTGTATGAGAAATTTATTTAAGCCACCACTGCACTGCAGTAATGAAAAGGTGTGCCAGCATAGATTCTGGAATGCACTTGAAAGTCTTACCATTATTTTCATAATGTTCAAAAGGATGTGCACAATAAAACAATTAATTTTGACGTGCTGGGAAAAGTAATGTAGCAAGATGTGTTCCTACTACTTGTTTCCTCATTTGTCATGAACAATGATGGTGGAGTAACAAAATTAATCCTTATACAAATACTCTCATCTAGCTTGTATTAGGGAGATACTTTTTGTTACTTCTCTCTACTAAATAGGATGTTTTCTTGGAAAACAGAATCTTGTTGTTTTTGCAGAACTGCATAAGCATAAAGCTTATATATAGGTAGTGACCTAAACTGGAGCAGGCCATGGGCTGAAACACTGCTCTGTTGTATTCACTAACATCCCTGCCTTTTTCACAAGTCCCTGCTAATGTTCTATGAGATAATACTGGAGCATCCTATGAGAGGTAATACAGCCCAGTGACTGCTAATGCACAGTATAGATAGGGACAGTTTATATAGGAAAGAGGAGAGTTAAGCCACTTGATTGCAGCAGTATCATGTCAGTCACCCTCAGGATCACTTTTATGTACTGATGTAGCTGTAGCAAAACTGAACATTTCTAGTTTTTAAGAAGGCACACTTTTTTATTTTTTAATTATTAGCAGATAGCAATAATTTATTTTTTTTTTTAGGGAAAATGTTGATGTTTAAATTTTGCTAGTCATCATGCCTACTTTTCAGACACAAATTCAAATGTCTACAATGAAATTGTTTACCTGATATTTAACTAGAATCTACTTATACGTAATTTCTGAGTTATTAGGATCTCAGTAGAAAGAGTTTTGATTGAAGAAGTTAATGCTTAAACAGCCTAGATTTGAATATTGTCCCATATGGCCCTTTTCCAAACGTAAGATGCAGCTGAGCATAAATCTCTTCTCTTGTCTCTGCTTTTTAAAAGATACACAATTGCTGTCCTATGTGACTTCCACTGACATACAAGTGTTTATTAAATGTAGTTGAGTGTTACTTCAATGTTAAGTGTTGCTATTCAGCGGGTCATAGTGAAAGCTTAGAAATGTATTTTGAATTTGAAATGTGTGAGTGAAAGTGTTAAAAAGAAAGGAACTCTCAATAGTAATTTCGTGGAATGCCTTTTGTTTAATATGAATTGTGCAATAGCTTCTGGGACACTGCCTTCTTTCCTCTCATCATTGACAGACTTCTGTCTCCTCTTCAGCCTGTGATCAGCTGTCCCTTGGGGTGGCTGCCATCTTTGGACCATCCCATAGCTCCTCAGCTAATGCTGTGCAATCCATCTGCAACGCTTTGGGTGTTCCACATATTCAGACCCGCTGGAAACATCAGGTGTCAGACAACAAGGATTCCTTCTATGTCAGCCTCTATCCAGATTTCTCTTCTCTCAGCCGTGCCATCCTTGACCTTGTGCAGTTCTTCAAGTGGAAAACAGTTACTGTTGTTTATGATGACAGCACTGGTAAGGCTAAAACATGAGACTATGTGCAGATGTGTTCACATGTACAAAGAGAGGGAGGAGGGGTGTCACTGCTCATATTTCTTAACAAATCTTAATGAAGAATTATTTTTTTTTGCAAGATAAGATATACAAAAAATGTGGATTTATGAATGTAAGTATTCTCATAAGCATGCTTCAGTTGATGACTTCTGTGCATATGAGTTCACAGCTGTCAAGAAATCAGTCACGCCCTATCTGCCTTTTGTGCAGTGACTTTTGTTGAGAACAGCTATGTCTTTATTTATTTTGTTGAGAACAGCTATGTAATTAATTTTGTTCAAAACTTAAATTTTGAAGAAAGTTACAGTAACCTGAAAGATGTACCGGTATGCTCAGTGAAATAGGTGAAATAAATTCTAGCACTGCTTCTGGCATTAGTTAATTTAGAAAACAGGTGCCATATTTGCATTTTCAACATCTGCTTTTTCAGAAAGAATGTCTGAAGGAACCCCTGCTTTTAGCTGTTAGGAATTGAAACCAAAAGGAGTTTGAAGGTTTGTTTTGAAGGTGAATGAAATGTTAAAAATGAATTCCTAACTCTTCAGCAGAAATATGCCAGTTTGCTCCCTTTCTTTTACTTCACTCTAAAATTTCTTTAGCCCTTCTGTTTTGTACTGATAGTGACATCTTTGAAAAATGCTTTAAAAACCTAAGTTTGATTTGAGTTCTATCTAGTGGGGGTCAGAACTAAGACCCTGGTGAGAAGAAAATCTGACTGTCATAGAAGATACAAGGATGGTACTTAACCAAATGAGATCTTCTTAATCTTGGAAATGTTGCTAACTTTTTTTCATGCTGGCTGAACTGTCATTGGCAAGAAAAAAATCATGGTCATCTTTAAATGCTTTTCATGGTTGAGTGAACTGGAAGATTGTTGATACCCTTGTTACATAATGCTATTATCTGTCTAAATCTGAAGATAAATACATAGCTTTTTCATTAATTTATGACTTTTTTTTTTTAAGAACTAATGTTGTTGTTCTGAAATAGAACAGGAAGTGAAAAAACCCCAAGACATTAATGAAATATTGAGTGAAAAAAATAATTTGTGAGTCAGTGAAATGGTTATAGATTTAGGTTTATATAATTTGGAAGTATTTAACTTTGATCATTTGGATACTATTTTTACAATAAACAGTTTACCTTTTAAAATAGTCCTTTCAGTTAGAAAAGTCAAATATTTTAATACTTTGAAAAGGTTTTGTTTGATATTTTCAAACAATTTTCTTACCCTCACAGCCATGCCGCAAACAATTATCCAGAACTATTTCATGTTTAATGGGCTCTCTAAACATCACATTTTACAAAACAGATATGTTGTTAAGAGTCATGCTAGACATAAAATAATTTTTGAAGTCAGGATACAAGTAGAAATAGGAATGAAGATGGAAGAGAAGTTTTAATTGTGTATGTTGTGAATCACCTGTGACTACATTTGTAAACTTAAATGTAAACTACCTGTTTATATTTAAGAGAAAAAAAATCTTTGAGAATGAAGGAGATTCAAGTATTCACCTTGTTTAAAAGGCATGAATATATCAGAAAAAAAATCTGTACATTGTTATTTCTGGAGTAACTACTAAGATCATAGTTGTTTCTGCTAATAAAGAGTAATTCTAGGCACAATATATATTTTTCTTAAATCTGATGCTGTCTGAAGAGATAGAAAAAATAACCAGTTTTAGAAAGGTAATCCTCTCTCAATTTTTTGTGGCATTTGCTGTAAGTAAATGGATTTTATTTATTTTTTTAAGTCTGTCAGTTTCTCTTTGTTAGTTGCATCTCTTATGGATAACTCAAAGACTTCAAAAGCAGGACTCACTGCTGGGAGAATTCCACAGCATTGTTTGCCTTTGAAGTACATACAGAAACAACTTTTAGCTATGAGAAACTGTCAGTCTTAAAGAAGTAAGAAGTTTAAATCTCATTAGAGCTCAACTGCAAACTGATGGTTTTTGAGGCAAGAGGCAGGGGAAAAGGAGTATTTTGAAAAGTAACTTAGAAGAGATTATCTCTTTCCATGGGATAAATATTCAGTTGTTAACCTAGGGCTGAAGTTGAACATTAGAATTTCAGCTAGTATTAAGAAACTGTTGTAAAACTCCTTGTGCAATTTACAACAAATTAAAAACCATTAAAAAGAAGGCAATGAAGAAAAACTATATATCACTGTTTATATCTGTTTCTTCCATTTGGCCAGTATTTCCTTAATTATTATTTCTCCCTCCTTTATTTCTCTTTTAATCACTCTTTATCTGAATGGACAATTCCCAAAAGTACACCATGGTCAAGACAATCATAGGTTGGTATAGTATTTATGGTGATATTTTTTTAGTTGCTTTTTTTTTTTTAAAAAAAACCCCACTTTATATATTTCTATTATTACTCTTTGAACATGGATACAAGAGATTATACTTTTAGACAGAAGGAAAATATAGGAAATATGCAAAAGCTATATCTGAATTTTGCTCAAGATAAATTATGGGGGAGTTGCCCAGATGCCAAGATCTTGAAAGATTGTAGGTAGGTCCATTCTGAGGAAAAATATTATTTTTATTTTTTATTTGTTTAAAAACAGCTTTGTCTTGTTAGGGCTCAGTTGTATGAGTTCTCTCAGGAATTTTAAAATTTTTACTTTTATAATAAAGGAAAGATACTTTACCCACTTCAAAGCATTCAAATAACAGCCATGCCCATATTCTTCAGTCCTTCAGTACAGGATATATCTTCCTGAATTAAACTGAAATGGAAAAAGCTGTGTGGTGGTTTGACACTCCTCAGTCAGTAAGAGCCCATGTTAACTCTGGGGTTGTTCCCAGGAGTGCACTGGAGGCTGATATTTCAAGTGCATACTTGAGCTGCCTCTTGATAGCACCATTGTGTCCAATCATATGCAACCTGCTATGATCCTGTCTCATAGGAAGGAAAGCTAGTTATGTGACTCTAATAGACAACAGAGCAGTTTTCTGATGCTCCATGAGACACTCTAAGTATAGATGCAGTCTTCCTGTATGTTTTGTGTGTGTTTCAGTCCTTAGTGTAGCTGCCTTCGTAACATCCCTATGATGAGCTCTGCAAAACTGACAGCCACCACTTTGATTTGATCTGGGTCTGGTTTGATCTGATAACTGTGTGGTAGGAGGTGGTACAGAGGAATCAGTCCATGTTTAGAACCCAGTTTGAAATAATTTGGAATTCCAGGCTCCCTTTGTAATAATGAGCAAGAAAGATCACTCATCACTGGATTGTCTACCTGTTGAAGTTTCTTCTCCATGCATGGAGGAATAGCTATATATCTTGATACTAATTTGACAAAATACATAAAGAAGTTGCTTTTCATGCACTATGGGTAGCTACTAGACCCTATCCCCAACACTCTCCAGATTTAAGGTGCAGAAATGGCTAAATCAGAGAAGATTATATTTTGGGGTCTTGTTGTTGCTTCTCGCATCAGTCTGGACTTCAGAATACTGGGTCATTCTCTGTCAATCAGACCTGCCTCTCATGTTCAGGAGACTATAATGAGGAAAGCTGCATAAACTGGGACAGGAGGAGTGGAGGTTGTGTTATGCTGAAATAGGGACAAATGATTTTAAAGGGATTTGACCAATAACAGTGGAGAAAGCAGGGCTCAAGTTGGATATAGCATGATAAGGAAGGGTCAAGACTTCATAAATAGGATAAAATAGATTAATAAACTAGAAACATTAATTCTCACTTTCTCAGTAAAATGAGATTAAGTCTGTTATGGGAATAGGAATAAAATTGAGGTAAGAATGTGCAAAGGTTGTATCACTGTAATTAAGCATTCTGTCCTGGTAGTATTTTACAGAGTAGGCATTGTGTCAGTAGGTAAATAAGTCTGTTCTTTCAAAGAAGAAAAAAATGCACTCGTCCTTTTTCTGCAAATCTGTGTTTGAATATTTCTGACTTTTTTTTTAATGTTAAATAATAGCTATATTCTGCTTCTATGATTTAGTTTCTCCATTTTTATTTAGCTCTCAAGACTTTTGGTTTTTTTTAATATAGACCATCTGTTGTACAGGAAAAAAAATGGAATAAGGCTCTAGAATGCTTTTCTTGCTAGTCTGAAGATAAATATTGCTTCCTATGGTCATTCTAAAAGGCAAAGTGTAGTCTTTTTAACTAGAATTTCCTACATAATAAAAAACAAAACCAACAACAACAAAAAAAGCCAAACCAAACAACAACCTAGAAGGATTTAATGAGAGGCTGGTTATTTTCCTAAAGTAATTTATGGTCTGTTTGTTAATTAGATACCACTAAACTCTCCCTGGATACTAATTAAGTCCTTTCTGAT
Source organism: Corythornis vintsioides (assembly GCA_025447755.1). NCBI lineage: Eukaryota > Metazoa > Chordata > Aves > Coraciiformes > Alcedinidae > Corythornis > Corythornis vintsioides. Next base: position 3,929 of record JAOEGS010011323.1, on the reverse strand, counting down.
TTACAAATTTGCTACAGTCAATTGTCTTTAAGAAAAAAAGTTGGAAAATGGCAGCATGCTCATCAGCTGCATGTTCTAATGTTTTTAATTGGTCTCAATACAGTAACTTAATTTCGAATATATATTCTAATCACTGTGATAAAGAAAACAGACTAGAAAATTCTAAATAAGTTTGTGAATCAAATGATTCCATAGCAAAGAATCCATGAACAGTTAGGTGCTGGGGGCCTTTAAAGTACAGTGGCATTTGTATTGCCAATAAATGCTTTATGCAGATCAGGTTTATAAACAGGGTTTTTTTATTTATTTTAATTCTTAATTAACGTTTGTTTTGATCTTGGGTGAATGAGTAAAAACACTAAAAATCTGTTGCATTTATGAACACAAGTCAAAGCAATAGCTAAAAAAAATGATGTTATAAAGAAAAGTGTTTTGTGTTGGTCAGTAGTATTTTTTTCTGTCTTCAGACACTTTTAAATCTTAATAACAATGTTTTTACTTCAAATAAGTATAATGTAAATGTAAAGTCTTTAGAATGAAAATAAACATTTTAAGTATTTCTGGTTTATGCTTCTAAAGATTGAGCTTTGGAGCTCATGAAAAAAAAAAATTCGATAAATGCCCAGCTGTGTGTGACAGAATAGCAAAGAGCTCATCAACATGAGGGCAAGGTGGTTCTTGGGAAACTGCATCATAGCCACAACTGTGGAAAGGTTGAGAGTCTTGGTTTTGAGCCCTAGAAATCTTGTTCCAGCAGACAATTGAGTAAATGTATTGCTGGCATCAGTACCATTATTCTATGTTGTAGTATCTGAGGCTGAAGATTTAGTTTCAGTCCAATCCAAACAATAAGCAGTATGATAAGATGCTGATTTGGGAAAAGAAATGCCAGGAGAGAACTAGCTACCCAAATTGAAGTTTCCTCTGATTAATGACATGGCTATCATCCAAGAGAGAGAGCCTTTAAAAATATTTTTAAGTTGGAAGTAATGTAACTTTTATTTATCCTGTCATACTCAGTGACCTGGAACTGGCTTTTATGTGTGACTAAAGTTTTTTTTTTTTTAGTAATATCCTCAAAAGAACTAGATATCATAAAATCACAGAATGTCAGGGATTGGAAAGAACCTAGAAAGTTTTCTTTTTTTTTTTTTTTTTCCTTAATGGTGTTATTGTATTATGCTGTTAAATCTAAAGGGCACAGAGCAGCACAGTTCAATTAGTCCTTCTAGGAAGTGCTTTTTTTGTTGTTTTTTTTTTGTTGTTTGTTTGTTCTTTCTTTTTAATACTTTAACTAGAGGTAATTTTAAGTAAAGGATGAGAATGATACAACTAGTCTTGAGAGTTCATGGTTAATATATTCGGGGTGTTCAATATTTGTGAATAATTTCATAGCAATGAACAGTTGTAGTTGATGTAAAGCATACTATCAAAGCCCGATAAATTTCCATTCTCCTCTATTCTATCCATACTCCTTTCAAAGCCCAATACATTATATTTTTCTGAGACATAACCAGAAAAACTAGGCAGGGGCCTGTTGGGGAAGGAGAAGTGTACAAAGAGGTGTGAGGAAACAACTTGCTGAAAATAGAGCAAATATTCTGATATCTCTAGAAAGCAAGATATTATTACTTCTGAAGCTTTTGAGATTCTGAAGATAGCCATTTAAAGAGCATTAGTGTTCTTTTGTACAGAAAAAATTAGTGTGTTCAGCCTATTGCAAAATGCATTTGCTTGCATTCTTCCTGTGCAGCACAAAGGCAGCATTAATTGAGATGATAAATAGTTTGATGAGCAGGCCAGGTGGCATAGCAATGGCTAGCAAGACTGCTCATTTGGAGACCCAGGTTTTAAAACAAACTTGGGGCTCTTGCTTCCTGGACTGGTTGAAGTTGAACATGTCGAGGAGGTAATGTGATTGATCTCTTTGGAGGAAGATGCCAGCTGGAGAGCTCACAAACTGCTCCTTCAGGATTCTCCTTAAAGATGAATTGATGGCAGCTTCTGAAAAGAGTTACTCACACCGAATTCTTCCCAGCCATTCAGAGGTAAGGCTCTGTCTGAGTGCTACTAAAAGAAGGAATTGAGAGTTTAAAGGGACAGGAAAAAGGTGTCCCTGGTGAAAGAAGCTGCAGGAAGTACATTCCCAAAATGCATCTATTATTTCTATACCGTTGTGAAATAGATTAATTTTTTTAGGAGCTTTTCCATACAAATGGTTTGGCCTTTTTTTTTTTTTTTTTCATTACACTGGGATGCTGTAATGCTAATAAAACAAGAGGCCTGTATTTCCTACGAAGGCTGTACTTCATTTTAATTTGTAAATCAGTTGCTTAGAAAATATTCTAGGGTAAAATCTGTGCTTTTATGTTGACAAAAATTTCCACAAAACCATGAAGACAGGACTCATTTTGTCCTTAGTTCTCATATTATCCCTACACATGAGCCTTTTTGAAACTTTCCCTTGCTGATGCAGACTTTATTTCACAGTGTGTGACAAGTTGTTACTTGAATCCCTAGTAACCAGCTTGCCCATTTCCTGTAATGTCAGACAACAGCAATAAAAATTACTTTGGGATAAACAGTACCTCAGTAATTTAGAGTTAATGTATAAATACTATTTGTTTGTTTGACATAAAACTACCTTGGTCTTTAGCCATACACACAGAAGGCTGAAAGTACTAACACAGTCAAACTGGACACTGTAGGCAGAAGCATTCTTCTTTGGCTATTGGGCATCTTAGGCATCCAAATGGTCCATAGCAGTGTTAGTAAAAAAGTGAAAATAAAAACAGAAGAAATATTGGCAACATCTAAATATGAAAACAAATGAAGAATTTGTCTGAAATCACCCGATATATTGAAGACTGTATGTTAAAAAGAATAAATAAGGTAGAGCTCAGTTCTGATTACTGGAAGGCACTAGTTATACTGCACAAACCTTACATTTATGATGTCTTATAGCTGTGAGAAATTTGACTCCAAACACAGATTATTACTTTAAGGATAATGTCAGGATTTATTTATATTTTACATTGATTTCCTGGTTACTTCTCAACTGTGTAACATTTTCATCCTCCAGACCTTTTTTTTGGCTGTTGCACCTACTCTTCCCATGAAAACCAGGATGTTGGGGTGTGGTGGGGAGAGATCAGTGACAACCAGGGTTGGGAAGCAGTTACTCTGCACAGTTGCATGCAGGTGCTGCAATTTCAGTGTAGGAGTTTGTTCTTTTAGGTTATATCTTTTTTTCAGTGCTTATTTCTTTGGTTATGTAATCTAGAAAAGAGAGGGGAAAAAAAAAAGATGCAATTGCATAAATATGTACCTTTCCCCTCCCTAGGAAGAAAAAACCCTAGTGTGTGTATTTTCACTGCATATTACATGAGGTCCATCAATGTTTACCCTGAGAACCAACTGGGGTAGCAGCAGGTTCAAGCCATTTTGTGTAATGTTTTGTGTGTAATGACTTTATCTGGCATTCTAAGGCTGTCCTTGCCTGGTTTGAGGTGTCTACTGACAAATCCTGCCTCCCCCTCAGCTGGACTGCTCTGTGGCAAGGAACTCCATCCTTTGAAGAGGGTGGTGGGAATTTTTTCACTGCTCTTTAGGTTGGCCCAGTACCAGCTGGACCCTGCTGTGACCAGTACACTGGGCAGGTCCTGATGTGCACATGTGATGATCTTAAACATATTTCAACTCCAGTGCCCCCATCCTGTCATAATGTAGAGGAAAAGGTAATAAGAATAAGAAAAGGTTTTGGTTTTCATAGATTCATAGATATTAGGGGTTGGAGGAGACCTAGAAGATCATCTAGTCCAACCTCCTGCTTGAGCAGGATCACCTAGACCGAGTCACCCAGGAACAGATCCAGGTGGGGCTGGAATGTCTCCAGAGCAGGAGACTCCACAACCCCCCTGGGCAGCCCC
>JAOEGS010011321.1:25615-38300 GCA_025447755.1 Corythornis vintsioides | reverse complement strand
AAAAAAAAAAAAAAAAAAAAAAAAAGGTTTGCAAACATAAACCCAAAGGAAAATCTATAGATTTTCTATAGATTAAAATAATTATGACACTGATTTTACTATCTGGAGGTCATAAGTTATGGCAGTGTAGCACTGCAGAGAGGAAAGACACATACAGATGAGAAGGGAAGGCAAATGGATGTGCCATGGCTCTGACTATCTCTCTTCCTACTTTTTCCTTGTAAACAAATACTCCCAACCCCAAAATTCCACAGAACACACTGGGCTCTCTTCTTCCACAATTGAAACCATTTTGTTCCAAATTAGAATTAATAATTTTGTTAAATAATTTTTAAAATATTGTTTTCCAGAAACCTTGAACTCTTTCAATTATTTCCATTTATATCAATATCAAACCAACAGCTGGCTGTACTGATGCCTAAGAAAATGGATTTCAACAGTCTTCCAATGAGATTAAGAATCTTTAAAGGAGTCCACTAAACACTGATGGTACTAGGTAAAATTAGGGTTCTCATTCAGTCCATTTCCTGGAATTCATGCTTAACTCCAGTAGTATCCATAAAGAATAACCAGGAACTTTTATAATAATGGTGACAAAATAAAGTGATTAAAACTATTTTTTCTCTGTATAATTATAAATATAAGCAATAGGAGCTGTTTAGTGGACTATGAAACTACTAGTTTTATAAATTCATATACTCCCTGTAGCTATCCACCACAAAACCCTCCATCTTCTGAATCCCCTTTTTCATATACCCAGACTATATGAACTTCAGATTCATTGTTTGGCTCCAACATGGTGCTAAGATAAGACTCCAAAACATGCACCCACAACTACAACACTGTTGGAAACTCCATGCTCCATGTCCTCCATGTACTATAATCATGACCTAACTATGAGGAAAGACTTGCCTGAAGCTGAGGGTAGGCTGAAGCCATAGGTTTACAAATGGGTAATCTACTAGAAAATGCTAATAATACTGATTTTCTGTTAGAATCTCTATTTAGTCAATGGTTTGCAGAAAACACATTAAAAAAAAAAGATTATCTTTTGCCTTTCTACCAAATATGGCTGAAACTGCCTAGCTGCTTCACAAATTATCAGGGGATGAGGAGAGAGAAGAGAGAGAAAAATTAAGAAGCACTTTGGGAAGTGGTTAAAGAGTGGCATAGAAAATAGAGATCACAGAATGTTAGGGGTTGGAAGGGACCTAGATCATCATCTAGTCCAAACCCCCTGCCAGAGCAGGATCACCTAGACCAATAGGGTCTCATATTTGCATTTATAACACTGTTAGCCTGAGACAGCATTGCTTGGAGCCCATCCGTGTTACATAGCATTACATAATCATAAAGCAAGCATAATCTGCTAATTAATTTTAGTTCTCCCTGCTGTTCCTTTTGAAAGGCTATTCTAGAACCTCTTGCATCTGAGAGGCAGAATGTTAATTTCCATCTCATATTTCATCCAATATCTACCATCATATTATTGAGTTTCACAATATTTTTACTCTAGTGCTCAAGATCTGATTGCTAGTGCTTCCAAACCTGTGTACCTCCTTCTAGCACAGAGTTATTAAAACTGGAAATAAGGTCAGTCCTGAAGAAACTCTCCTTGCAATCTCTCTGCAGCCTAAAGGAGGTTTTTGAACAATACATGCTTATTATATACTGATTGAAATTTCTATAAATACAATCTTCTCTGTCTTCCCTTTTTATTTCACATTAGATATAACACTACATCAAATACTTTACTTAAATTACACATGACAGATCAACCAAAATTCTGTTTTATAGAAGACCAGGTATCTTTTCTTATTAAGGGAAAAACATTTATTTGAATTGATACAATCTACCTACCTTCCATTTAGTCTCAATTTTTACTTGTAATCAAGTCCTTAATGATTCTTTTCTTTAATGTATCTTTCAAAATAATATAAAGCATTGCATACTAATGAGTTCAGACTAAAGGGTCTAACATACCTCCTTTTTGATTCTTTTAATCTGTTGGGGTTTTTTTCCTATCCTTTTCATTGGAAGTGTTAGCTTTACCAAGACATTATTGTCATAGGATTTGTTTTCCAGTTTGAAAGATTTATTATCAATTTGGGCTATTTCACCTTATTTTCACATTTCTTTCAGATACGATTTCTTTGCTCTGGTTGCAGGCTTTTATAGAATAGATATTTTGTCCTATTTGGAAGCCACCCTTAAAATAACACAAATGGTGGCTTTTACAAACTATCATGCAACTCAGGGAAACAGACCCGTTGCACAACATCTGTGTATTTTAAATTCTTATCAGAGGTAAAATAGGCTCCTGGTAGCTTTGGTGGTCCTTGCTGTTTGATCAGTTTTCATCTCATTACATCCAACATTAACTTGCAGGATTAGCTAATAGTCAACAGCTTATAAGGTTTGACACAGAAGAGGAAAAAAAATATTAAATTTGATCTTGCAATTATCCCCAGAGTACAACAACACATTAATTTACTCCCTTGTTAAGGAGGTTATTGAAGGCAAAGCTATCTGCATTTACCTACTGTCTGTCTTTTTTTGTGCATGGATATTACCTATTAATAGACCATGTTTTAATGCATTATTAGGCTTAAATCAATATTTTGGGACATATTATATTGGCAGTTTATTTCCATAACCATGTTCCTGTGAGAAAAGCAGTGAAAGAAATATGAAGATTAAATTATTAAGATTTTTTTTTTTCCCTGATTCTAAGGCATGATTCTTTTATGCTGCTTATCCCAGCTAATGAAAGTCAGGTTTAATTAGTTTCTGGGATTTGACACAAAAGGGCTTACCAGCTTTCACAAAGGATTGTAGAAAACATTTTCTGAAAGTAAAACTTTGCAAGCTATTATTTGAAATTGTAAGGCAGGAGAGAGATGTAACAAAAGTACTTGGACATATAAGAAGAAATTATTTTATATCTCAATGGAATTTTATTTTATGGAATTAATCTTTAATAGCAATTACGGATGTTTCTGTCTAAGGTCTCAAGACTGGCTATAGAACAGTGACTGAGGCTGTTTGTTTAGATATGTGAAGCTTAGATATGTGAAGTTTAGTTATGTGAAGCTAATATTTAACTATTTTTGTTTTAGACCTTTGTCCAGAAAAGATTGTGCTAAAATCCCAGGACTTTTGAGACAAACACTATGAGCCTTGTGAATATTAAAATCTTACTCCAAATTTTATATCTCAGTAATCAAGGTGGTCAGAATTCCACTTTTAAAATTAAGTAATAAATTGATTAAACAGAATCACAGAATAATCATGGTTTGAAAAGACCTCCGATGATCCAAGTCCAACCATACCTACAGCAGCAATGGACAACATGGCAATGAATAAAGCCAAAAGACAGTTAAAGGGCACTGAGGCATCCATCAGCAACCCTGACAGGGACTCACAAAAGATATTGTGCCTTCTGGGAACTTATTGCCTGTAAGGTGCCACAAATTGTTATTGTCGAGAGCACCAACCACTATCCACTATTACTCTTCCGTGTGGGTATGAATGGCGCTGAACCAAAACTTGGGATAGGAAGACTATCAAGACCTGGGGGTGCAAATGAAAAACACCGATGTCCCCATTATCTATTCCTCCTTACCAGTTAGAGGAAAAGGGGCAGCCAGAAAGAGACAAATAATTAATATCAATTCCTGGCTACATGGCTGATGACATAATGAGGACTTTGAGTTTTATGACAACAGGACATTCTTTAAAGCCTATAACCTGTTAGGCACAGATGAAATACACCTGACTCAAAAAGTCAAGAGAATCTTTGGAAGCAAACTAGCCAACTTGGTAAGACAGGCTTTAAACTGAAAGACTCAATGGGTAGGGTCCCATTGCAATGCTTATTCTGGGAATAAGCCAGGCCAACCAGAGCACCAATGAATGTTCCTTAGTTGCCTTCCAGGATGAAAGCCAGAGGATTAGCTAATTCAAGGTGCATTTGATAGTAGTGGTTCCTCTTGCACCCCTTAATGAAAACCTTGCTTCATTAAGTCTCTGAAATGTGTGTATACCAACACACGCAGCACAGGGAATAAACAGGAAGAACTAGAGGTCTGGGTGCAGTCACAGGTCCATGATCTCATTCCAGTTATGGAGACATGATGGGATAGATTGCATGACTGGAACACTGTCATGGACAGGTATGTACATTTTAGGAAAGACATCAAGGGTCTACCTAGAAGGTAGGAGGTCCCAGGACAGCTGGTCAGTATTCAAGCACCACTTCCTCAAAGCTCAAGATAGGTGAATCCCTAGAAGTAAAAAATCAAATAGAGGCAGCAAGGGACCTGCATGGACAAGTAGGGAGCTTCTGGAAAAATTCAGATAGAAGATACAGATAAGGTAGAGTTACTTAATGCCCTCCATGCTTCAGTCTTTACTGATAAGAATGGCCCTCAGAAATCTCAGACCCTGGATGTAAAAGAGAAAGTCTAGAGGAATGAAGACTCTCAATTGATGAAGATTGGGCTAGAAATCACTTAGGCAAGCTGGACATCCATAAATCCATCCCGGATGGTATACATCCACAAGAGATTGATAATGTTATTACTAAGCCACTCTGAATAATTTTTGAAAGGTCACGGAGAACAGAAGAGGTGCCTGAGAACTGGAGGAAAGTCAGTGTCACTCCCGTCTTTCAAAAGAGAAAGAGGAGAACCTAAGAAATTACAGACCAGTCAGCCTCACCTCCTTCCCTGGAAAGGTGATGAAATAGCTTATTCTGAAGGTCATCTCTAAGAATGTGGGAGAAAAGAAGGTTATCAGGAGTAGTCAGCATGGATCACCAAGGGATGCTTGACCAATCTCATAGCTTTCTACAATGGTGTGACTGGCTGGGCAGATGAGAAGAGCATTGAATGTTGCCTACCTTGACTTCAACAAGACTTCCATAGTATCTGCATGGTCAAGCTTAGGAAATGTGGGTTAGATAAGCAGACATTGAAGTGAATTGAGAACTGGCTGAACAACAGAGCTCAAAGGTTTGTGACTGGTCATGCAGTCTCTTTGGAGGCCTCTAACCAGTGGAGTTCCCCAGGAATCAGTATTGGGTCCAGCCTTGTTCAACATCTTCATCAATGACCTGAATGGACAGAGTGTACCCTCAGCACGTTTGCTGATGACTGAGGGGAGTGGCTGACACACCAGAAGGCCATGCTGTCATTCAGGAAGACCTGGACAAGCTGGACAGTTGGATGAAGGAGAACATTATAAAATTCAAGTAAGGCAGGTATAGAGTTCCTGCACCAGGAGAGGAATAACACCATGCACCAGCACAGGTTAGGGATTGGCCTGCTGGAAAGCAACTCTTTGGAGAAGGAATTTGGAGTCCTGCTGGACAGCAAGCTAACCATGAGCCAGAAGTGTGCTTTTGTAGCAAAGAAGGTCAACGGTATCCTCGGGTGCATAAAGAAGACTGTGACCAGCAGGTCAAGGGGGACTTTTCTAGCCCTCTATTCTGCCCTAGTGAGGTCACACCTGGAGTACTGTGTCCAGTTCAAGGCTTCACAGCTTTGGATATGCTTGAGTGTTTAAGTAGGCAGTATATTTTACTATATATGCTTTCTTTTAATCAGGACTCAGTTATTTTTGAGAATACTTTATTTTAAAACAACTTTGTGAACACCTACTTGAGGTCTTGGGAAGGTTCTGCTCTGATATGGGGTGTCTCCACAGAGTGACCAAACACTGCCCCTTCCGTGCCTAAAATACATAAATAAAATACAGTACAATTACTTCGGAAAATAAATACACATTGAAATGTATGACCAAAATTTGACATTTTTAGGACAAAATATCTGATTTAATCCTTTATTAACAATTATCAATGTTTCTTCATATTTATGCTTGCATTTCTATATCAAAATCTGGACCAACACTATGTGGAACTTTATAGATTTTATAGACTTGTGCTGATTAATTTAATATATGAATCTGAAAACATGTATAGATCCAATCTTTTCAGCACTGACTTGCCTGAATGCTTATCTCAACACTTTGGAGCTGTATTGTTTTACATATAAGGTAAAAAATGTCACGTTTGACAAAAACACATTTTAGTTTTTACTGTTTTGGTTTGGGTTTTTTTATTATTATTTTTTTAATGATTCTCTTTTGATTGAGATGCCATCCTTTCAAAAGTTTAAAAAAAAAACAAACTACCACCTGAAGTTTCTTGCCTGAATCTCAATATCTGACAGCTTCACAGGTCCCTTCCTTCAGACCTCTCTCATTGGAAACTTTTGTTCTTAAAGAAATTAAAGACATTTAACCAGAAAGTCCTTTGGGTCTATTGTTAGTAGTGGAGACTCATGCATCTCCTACTGAGTACTCAAAATAAAGGCAAAGAAAATGGAGAACTACCTAAAACAAAATCAAGTCTCTAATTAATTTTAATTTCTATAACTAGGTACACGTTGTAATCCCACATTTTGAATTAGATGACCAAGATTTTTCATTGAAAAACTACTTTTCAATGAATAAATTAGGGTGCTTATAAATATTCAGTGAAGTTACTTGAACAAAATGCAACTATTTACACAGACAATTTTTTAAATGTTTTTTTTTTTTTTGAAGGAGTATGAAAAAAGAATAAGAAAATAAGTTCTGGTTACAGCAAATTCTTTGGTTATAATAGAAAACAAGAAACGGACATGCAAGGAACAACACTAAAAAATCAGTATTTCTCTTAATTCTCAGACACCAGAACTGAATATAAAACAGTAATTTATACCACTCAGTTTACATTTAATAGATAGCAATAGCCTGCCTATGTTCTTAAGCACTTAAATGGTTATGTTGGGTTTTTTTTCATGAATTCTGTTGTCATCTATTTTTGATTATTGATTTGCCCTATGCTGTTATTTTTGTATTTAACTTCAGGGTTTGATTTTATTTTTTTAAATTTTTTTTTTTTAAAGCAATACCTATATGCCTGTAATATTTTCCTTTCCTTCCCTGAAGATGATATACTGGGCACTATGTAATGAAAATAAAGTAGAATTACTGCATGAAATATTTCACAAGTATTTTTTTAAAATTTTGTTAATGGAGATAGATAATTTAATATTTTTTCATTTAACCAATAACATTTAGAAACTCATAAGGATTTGAAAGCAGAATAAGGTTATAAATTTCTAACTGACAATATAATTTTACAGTATTAAAGAGAAAATGTCTAGAGCAAGAAGCCAAAAAAATCTAATAAAATATAAAACTTAGTTACTGTTAGTAATTCATCATTGCTAGTTATCTGCTGAATTCCATTTTCATTTAAAACAACAACAAAACAAACAAACAAAAAAAAAACACAAAAGAAGAAAAAAACCCTAAACCTTCACTGTAAAATACTGTACTGGCATGGAGTACCCAAGAGAACAAGAGGGGATTTCTGAAAATAATGAAGTCAAGTCCTAGATTGGCTTTGGATATGCTGCTGCTAAAGGAACACAGAGTATGTGGGATGTTGAATCTTACAGATGGGGAATGTTGTGTCATGATTCACAATGCCACCACCTCTATTGATGAGGCCCGAGCTAAGATGAAAGAAGTCTCCAAGGAGACTGCTGAACTATTTGAATCCTCACAACCAAAAGCCTGGTCTAATGGACTTGCTCCAAGATCATGGATTGCATCTGTACTGCAATCTTTGCAACTCATGGAGTGGGGAAAATGGTTGATGCACTTTGGGGTAATTTTGGTGGTGGGATTCATGTTTTTAGTTATAGGACTAGTCAAAGTAAAGAATATGATTAGCTGTTTGCTTTCTTCTCTATTTTCTCCTCTCTTCTTCTATACACTATGTTCATATCATCACCCTAAAAGATAAATACCTAGGACAGGAAGACAGAAGAAATGACACCCCCACAATGTTTGAGCCATGGGGTGGTGTATAAGCCTGGTTTTTAAACGTTCTCAAACCTTGTGAGATTATAAGATCTGGAAAGACTTGTTTGGAAGAGAAAGGTGTTGGTTGCTTTGTCTCCTTGCAGATAGGCTTTAACAAAGGAAAGAGATGAGTCCTGTCTTGGTGGGACCCTGTCCTTTAAGTGTTTCTGCTGATTGTAGATTGATGCCAGGTGATATGTACTGGCTCACCAGGGCTTATGCAAACCAACACCACTTCCTGTGGAAGCTGGGATTTTCACCCAGATATCACAAAGGTATGCAAAGAGACAGAAAAATACTGATTGGTGTGCACCCAGCACTGAAGAACCGAAGATTTGGACGGATCCAGTGAGACATCACTGAATCCTTGGGTGGTGATAACCTTTCTCTTTACCTCTCTCTCTCTTTATCTCTCTCCTCCTTCTTTTCTGTTTCTCTAATAAATCTGTCTTCCTTTTCCTCTCTAAAGTTGATTGCACCATAAATTATTGCTTACAAAAAATGTCTTTATCCCTACCATTTGTTGATTGTTTCATTAGGGAGAACTAATAAATTGGTGTGTTATTGCTCATCAGAGTAATTGTCATCACTCTGCTGCTGCAGAGGCCCTGCTGTGCAGGGACAGCCACTTTCAGGTGATCCAAAAAGATTCACCTCCATCACTGTCTACTGAGTGCGACAAGATACATGTCTGTACAGCCAAGCTTTCTGTCACTCAAAATAAATCTCACCCTCATCTAAAATTGCACACAAGAAATTACCCAGATTGAATATCAGAAATCAAAGTGTACTTCCAGATCCCATTCACCTTTTTCATCAGCAAAATTAAATACTTGGACTTAAAGTCCGAGGGCTTTTTGTATTTTTGACAGTGGCAACAGAATGTGAAGATGTAAATAACTGAGCAGGATGTAGGATTTCCAATCTTTACTTATGAGAAGTTCATAGAAGTAATGTTTGAAAGAGAAGTAATGCAAAGATGTATAAAACATCACTGTAGTATGGATCAGACAGTAAATCAATCAGAAGTGCCAAAGATAACATTAGGTAAAGACCAATAACAAAAAATAAATGACAGCTGGTTCTAAGCCAGCATTAGTATTTCCTTTCTTTCAGCAGCAATTTTTTAAAGGATGAGAAGGCACTTTTTTTCCCTAAAAAATTTGGAAAGAAAGACCAAATTCGTTGAAAGCAGATTGAAAAGCAGGCAGGTAAAATTAAGTATAAAGTGATACAATTAGATAATATGTAATTCAAAGTCAAACTAAAAGTGCTCCCTTTGTTATTTGAAGAGATAATCCTACATATATTTTCTTCATATAGTGTCAAAGTTGAAAGTATAAGAGTTCTTGTGGTAAATTGATTTTCAATTAATATTCTATCAACAAGTTCAAGAATATTTCCAATTCCTTTTATCTTATATTGGAAGAAAATAAGGAACAATTATCTTCCTTTTAGTAAGAAAGGTGAGAAAGATCAGCCTGCCAGAATTTACTGACATGTTACCAGCAGTTAAACAGCAGGGTCAAGAAAAAATAGAAAGGGACTGTACAGCAAATAAAACACATGGATCAGTATTACTTAAAAATGTAGAAAAGAAGAAAAAAAAAGAGGTATTTTTTATTTTTTCATTTACCATATGTGGATCTGTAGCACTTTGATGGGAAGTTAGATCATGTAGTTGAGTACTGCTTAGGAAATGGTGCTACAAACATATCTTTCTATTAATATGAAATAAAATGATATAAATCTGGATTCAAGGTGAATACCATGATTTTTATAAAATGAAATAAATATGCTTTAGGTATTTAATAATTTAAAATGTCAAAACACTTTTTTTTTTTTTTTCCCAGAAATAAGACAAATGTCTATTACTTGTATTCTCTGACTTACAGAATCTTAACTAAGACCTGCTTTGAGATGAATGAACTTCTAGAGAGAGATGAACAAATATCAAAAACAAAACAAAACAAAAGACAACTTATACCTTCAAGCTCTTTCAAGTACAGCTCAAAAGGAAGTAGTTAGGGAACTGAAATCAAAGGAACAAGGAACATAAGTTAGAATGGATAGTTATAAAAAGTGAACATTTCATAGGAAATAAAAAAGCAAGGGCACAGACTATGTGCAAAGGATGAAGGATATAAAATCAAAACTCTAAGTGAATAAGATTACTCCCATCTTCAGCTTCTAGTGGAAGAGAATGAGTTAAGAGATGACTTCACTAAGAAAGGAACTGTGAAAGCAAACTACTGGTCAAAGAATAGCAGTTGCTATAGAGGTTGTTGAATAAAACTCAGTAAACAGCATGAGTCAGAAAAAAGGCCAAAAGTGCAGTTTTGTATTTATAGAGAAACCTCTTTATGTATAGCAGATATATAAATACCAGACCTTTAAAACATGCTTTTTTTTTTTTTGACATAGAGCAAATCAAAGTCATTCACTATAAGCAAAACTAGTACTATTTTCCTGCTGAAACAGAATATTTAGAACTCAGATATACCAGTAGAAACTACTATTTTTTGCTCAATTTACTGATTCTTGAAATTCAGCCTTTGGGAAATGACAAGTTTCATAAAAACAATGGAAGTAAATCATTGGTATTTGGTACCAGACTATATTTGCTTATGCATGTGCATGATGAGGAAATTTTGTAATTTATTTAACAACCAAATAAGCCTTTTGTAATTTATGCGTTAGCTCACACAACACTGGTACCTTTCAGTGACTTCAGAAACAAGTAGCGTGAAAAGACAGTCACTTCAGCATGTTCATTAGTAGAGATAAATTTTTGTATGAAAAGAATGCCAGCAGAAGTGTTGATGAGCTAAGAATCAAAAACTAATTATTTTGTTGTGAAAAAAAGAGCCATATATTAGCACATCACTCTTCTAAGAAAATAATCTCAAATGTGCTGAAAATGGAATTGTGCAGGATTTTAATGTGTACAAATTATTTGTCATTGCAGCATCACAGGCACAGCTGAATCTTACCGCCCTGATCTTTCCCTAGGTTTTTCAAAACGGTCAAGTAACAATGTGATGAAATGCTAAGATTATGCAAGTACTAGATTGTAATGCCTATTTGTCCTCCGAATTAGAGTTTAAAGAATAGTTCGCAAAATATTTATCATTTTTGAAGCTTTCGATTTTACTTGTTTCAAACTCATTATTAAAGCATCCTCAGGTTTCACAGAGGAGTATGAGTAATTAATCAAGATTGTTTTATCATTGAAGAGACCTTGAAAATACAGACTTTGTGTTCTAAAAGTGTAATTGCAAGAAATTCTGCCCAACCCCCCCACCAATTCTTATTTATTTTACTATGTACACATAGGTAAAATTTAAAAATGCCTTTCTGACATTAGCGAGCGCTTTTTCAACTCTAAGGCCTTGGAAGAGCTGATCACTGCCACACCGGGAAAAAAAAAAAAAAAAAGAAAAAAAGGTACAAAAGCACAGCCCGCTGGTGTGTCAGCCACTCCTCCC
Organism: Corythornis vintsioides; assembly: GCA_025447755.1. Taxonomy (NCBI): domain Eukaryota; kingdom Metazoa; phylum Chordata; class Aves; order Coraciiformes; family Alcedinidae; genus Corythornis; species Corythornis vintsioides. Next base: position 26,892 of record JAOEGS010011321.1, on the reverse strand, counting down.
AGCTTTGTGTCATCAGCAAACTTGCTGAGGGTCACTCTATCCCTTCATCCAGGTCATTGATTAATATATTGAATAATACTGGACCCAGCACTTACCCTTGGGGGACTCCACTAGTCACAGGCCTCCAGCCAGACTCTGTTCCACTGACCACAACTCTCTGGGCTCTGTCCTTCAGCCACTTCCCAATCCACCTCACTGCACAATCACTCAATCCACACTTCTTAAGCTTGTCTGTGAGGATCCCATGGGAGACCGCATCAAAAGCCTTGCTGAAGTCAAGGAATACCACATCCACTGCCCTTCCCTCATTTTTCCAACTACTTGTCTCATCATAAAAGGCTATCAGATTAGTCAAGCATGAATTCCCCTTATAGAATCCACGTTGACTACTTGTGATAAGCCTCCTTTCCTCCACATGCCTAGAGATGGTGGCATGGACAGGATGTTCCATCAACTTTCCAGAGATGGAGGTGAGGCTACCAGCCTATAGTTACCCGGGTTCTCCTTTTTGCCCTTTTTGAAGACTGGGATGACACTGGCCTTTCTCCAGTCCTCAGGCACCTCTCCTGTTCTCCATGACCGCTCAAAGATTATGAAGAGCGGCCTGGCAATAACCTCTGCCATCTCCCTCATCACTCATGAGTGTATCCCATCAGGGCCCATAGACTTATGGATGTCCAGTTTACTCAGCTGATCTGTAACCCAAGCTTCTTTGACTGAGCTAAAAACTTCCTCCCTCCAGAATTCCTCTGTGGTCTTGGAGACCTGGGATTCCTGGTAGCTGACCTTAGAAGTAAAGACTGAGGTGAAGGTGGCATTCAGTAAACTCAGCTTTCTCTCTGTCCTTGGTCACCAGGGCACCCACTTCATCCAGCAGCAGGCCCACATTGCTTCTAGACTTCCTTTTGCCTCCAAAATGCTTGCAGAAGCTTTTCTAGTTGTCCTTGACCTCCCTCGCCAGCTTTAGTTCAAGGGAGGCCTTAGCTTTGCTTGTTGCACCCCTGCATCTTTTGAATAAAACTTATATTGAGCATCGTAGTAACAGAATTCAATTAGCATTTGGAAATGGTTATTCTAAATATTACTACTGGGATAAGAAAAAGACAATATATTTAGATGAAACTGCAGAGAAGTCAGATTAAAATTCAATATTTCTTTAAAACATGAATGAAATTGAAAAATAGATAAATGTTTTACAAAGAATAAGTTTTAAAAATAAGAAGAGGGTGAAAAGTAACGTTTCTAAAAGTCACTTACTGCAGCAAAGCCTGTGCACC
>JAOEGS010011321.1:0-25167 GCA_025447755.1 Corythornis vintsioides | reverse complement strand
AAAAAATTTAATATAATCTTTTTTTCCCCCAATGATGTATGACAGATGGACATAAACATGAAAATAAAAATTATTAACTGCAGCCATTTGGTGCTTGAATTGATACAGTATCATTGAATACTTAATATAGCTGGGTATACAAATAGATTTAAAGTTTAGATTTCACAGTAAATAATTATTTAAACAAAAAATCTTTTTCCTAGATAATTATGACAGCTTAGAGTTGCATTTATTTTTTTTTTTAATGATGTAAATTATTCTGAGTTCACAATAGTGGAACACAGAGCAAGAATTTACCTTGTCTACATTCAAAACAATAAATTTTAATTGCATAATTTTTGTATTTAGTAGATCAAACCACTGTAGTTTCACTTTGTTGTAGAAAATACCTTTAGGATTTGGAGCAGTCAGACTCATGCTTTAATGAATAGTTAATCGGTTGCAAAACAGAATTGCTGTTTCCTTGATGAAAAATGAATGAATCAATGAATGAGAGGACTATTAGACAATAGTCAAAGCTTCATAACCAGAGGGCTAATCTGGGATGCACAATAAGAGGACATGAACTTCGATATGCTGAGTGCTTCAAGGCTAATTAAATTACCTTATAGTTTATCTCGATTTTTAGCAAGTGTTATGTCTTTGTACAGAATACTATGGAAAAAACGTTGGAATCTGAAGTGGGGAAAAAGTGAGAATTAGGAATTTGTTTCTCATCTAGTTTCAAGTAAAACAATAATTTCCTATTTTGAAGCTTTCTTAAACTGTAATGTACTGCTGCCTACCTAAAAACCTAGCCAGGAATGCCTATCCAATTTGCTTCAAAAAGCTCTAAACCAAAAGAATTAATTACTGTATTTTGATAATAAAAAGGGTATTTACCCTTCAGTTAAGATATTCCATAAATAAATGATCTGATACTGAAAAGTCAAGAGCTCAGAGGAATATATCAGGAGTTTCTCTATTAAGGCTAGACATCTCATTAGTTGCCTAAATTAGTACAGATTATTTATATTTTATCCGTGTCCAAAAAAGAAAAATTAGCATCTCTAGAACTTAGTTAACTATTGATATTGGACTGAGACTAGAGCAACAATGGACATAAACTAAGCACCTTGAAGTTTTTGCCAACATCAGGTCAACAGCTAGTACATCTCAATTTAATCTAAATTGGAAAAACTTTTTTTTGGAAATCTGGCCTTACCTATATCATAAGTTAACTATGTTACCCTTAGAATTAAAACTGATTTGTAGGGTGCATATATAGGTTTAGTGGCCAATTCCTTATGCTACACACACATTTCTGTTCTCTACTTTGCCATTACTGCAGCATACTGAAAAATTGTTATGATTATATAACTATGGCTGCATTCTTACAGTTCAGTAATTTTATTTTTTATTTTTTTTTTTTTCATGCAGAAGGAAGTATGAAAGCAGCAGGACTATTATCCAGATTTTAAAAATAGCTCTACTATAGCTTTTTTACTGTATAGGACTTAGCATGTCATTGATAAGTTATAAACAATTAGATAAGTAGGTTTGTGCACCCTGTAAAGGGCACTGATATACATTTTAAAAAGCCATCATATGCAAGTATATAGTATGCAATTTAAAAGTCACTGTAAAAATGTCTTCACATATGTTAGAATCCATAAAAAAAAAAAAGTGATAACAGCCCTCACATGTGTTTTTACAATGCTGGCATGGAGATATGTTGATATAAATCGGTTTGGTGCTTATTAGACCAAAATGAAACAAAAGTTTAAGCATCTCCAATCACTGGTTGGTTTTTTTTCAAATATGAAAAATAAAATGAAGCTATCAGTTCCTCCTAAGCTGTTAACAACTTTCCATTTATCTTGCTACTAATTGTCTTGATTATCACTTATTATGACTTTTTATTCATGCTCTTTATTAATGTTCTGTTTTTCTCTATAGACTTAAATTACACAGATGAGTACAGCACAATCAAACCTGGTATTGCCACAATGGAAAAGGGCAAATGGCTTAATTTAGATAAGTCTTTACTACAGATCTAAATAGAAATTTTGCATCTATGAGAGAGGCTGAACTTGCAACATTCATGTTATAACTTAATATACTTACCTTAATTTATACTTAATTTAGCAGCAAAATGGAAGCAGGACTATTTCAAATTGGTTAACTGTAAACTGTCAATGGTCAGGTTAGCAACAGTGGGTCTATGTGTGATCTGTATTATTCAGATAAAAGGCATATTTTCTACAGTAAAGGGCAAGATACTAAAGCATACTGCAACATGCTAAACTTGTCTGAGATACACAGCTTTTGCCAAAGTCTCAAGGGGTTTTTTTGCAGATAAGAACAACAGAATTGCCACATACCTTGCAGTGGCTGTAGGAAGAGGGTTATGGCAGTATTTTACTGCTAGATCTACTATTCCATTTTTGAGATGGGACTGAACCAGTCACAGAGTAATTTATCAGTGCCAGTCTCAATACTCCTTTCCATGTCACCAAGGAGCAGTATCAGGACTCAGATTACAACAATTCACATTACCTGGCAAGCTTTGTAACAGCTTGACCAGCTCTGACCTGTCTTGTTGAATAACCCTAGTTTAGTCTTTGTGCTTTTAGGGTTTGTGAGTCAGGAGAGACTAAAAAAAAAAATAAAAATCAATCACACTTTGTCACTGCTGCAATACACCTATCATAAAGTCCATGACTAATGAGAAACTTTTGGACTGTATCAAACATAAAGTATATGCTAGTGAAAACTAAGTAACTGAAAAGCAGATAAGGAAAGTGGAAAGAATTTTCCCCAAGGAATAGAAATATGAATAGGAAGAGGTTCAGTGTTAAATTATTAATAAATAAACAGGGGTGCTACTTAGTGCAGAAGGAAATCCTAATGCCAGGTCTCCTGAGAAACAAAAGTATTAATGGGGTACAGAAATAAAGCTGTTAACCAGTCACTGGTTGACAGAAATTGTCAACCTGTGACTGGCCAACAGCTATGTGGAAGAAATAAAGAACTCTGAAGGACTTCCCTGGAAGAAGCCAGAGATAAGGCTGTTAGGCTTATGTGAAGCGCAGAGTAGTGTTGGTAAAGGCTTGCCTGAATCTAAAAGCACATGCTGAAATGTAGCAGAGAAAGCTGAGAAAGCAGATAATGGTTCTATGGCTGTACAAACACTACTTGCTGGACATTGACTGGGATGTATGTCCTTCTTTCTATAGTAGAGGTATATTCCACCTCTTTCATAATGCCCCACTGTACTAGAACTTGCTCAGGATTTATGGAGATATTTCAGTGTTCATTATTCTTTCCATTAAAAAGTGTTTTGTCTTTTTGTGTTTTTGGTTGGTTGGTTGGTTTGTTTGGATTTTGTTTGGTTGTTTTTTGTTTGTTTGGGGTTTTTTGTTGTTTGTTTTTTTAGGTTTTTTTTAATACAGTGTTAGAGAGCATTCTTTGTTTTTAACAGTCTGTTTCTCAAGGCCTCAAGACTGATACCATATTCTATTTGATATTTTGGTGGGGTTTTTTTCTCAAGCTAAGCAATATCAAGAGTATTTTTCTCTCTTCCCTCAGAGGTCATGCTCCTGGACAACTAAATATTTTTATGGCTCTGGATTCTATCCAGTGGTTTACTGAATAATGGTACACCAAGCTGGACTATGCACTTTGGAAAGAACCTTGTCAGTGTTGAATAGAAGATCTGCAGGCTGTACTCCTTTTTACGTATTTACTCCTATTTACATAGCTTTATATTTGAATTTTTTCTCGCATTACATGATGCTCTTCAGCTTGTGATCCAAAATTTTTCCTAACTCATTTTTTTCTTAGGACTTCTATGAGTCTTATTTAGGATTTCTCTGAGGTTTAAAAATTGACCTCTGGAAATCAATTTTACATTGTTCTTCTGTCATCTTTCCCTGTAAATTTCAAATAGGGGATATTCTCATTTAATCGTTCCACTTTTTCAGATTTCCTTTCACCTTCATATTCTCAGTTCCTTCCCACATGTTGGCACTGCTTACATTACTATTTCAACACTGTATCACCCTTATAATTTATTCATCTTTTGTACTGTCTGTATCTTGGTCTTTTTTTTTTCTAACAGATGTCTGTCTCTGTAGTTAAAAGAAACAAGAGGGCCCCAAATAATGCAAAATTATGTCACCAGGCCCTGTACATTAAATTATTCTCTTTGTTTATAAAAATTTTCATCTACATAATATTTTTGGTTTGGCCATCAATATTACCACATAGGTTCTTTAGCCTTTCATCAGTACCCATGAAGTATAAAGCCATTTGCATTTTGCATCTCAAAGCAGTTATATATTCTTCAGATGCATTCATTTCTGTCTGGATTTTGATTTTTTTTTTTGCTTCATTCTTTTTTTATGAGATGCATCTTACCACATATAATTTAATTTCTTTTATAGAATCTGTGTCGATTTTTGCCACTCTTCCTTCTTGAATTTACATTTGTCATTCTGAATTCTTATATATTTCTATCCACACTTAATCTTCATACACACATACACACTTCTGTACTTTCTGAAGCAAAGCTATTGATAATACTTTTCTAGAGCCGAAATGATGACTTACCATGTTTATGTCTTGGTGTGATGAATGCAATTTCTCAGACACTCTGAAATGTAAACTTGTCATGAGCCACAATGAGGATAGGAATTTAAATTCACAATGTATCCTGAAGGCTGCAGGTCATATTTTCATGGGTCATATAATTCTTTTTCTGGTTGCTTCCTGTGGATTAAATTATTCCTAGCTTATAGGATTCTACACTGAATAAGCTTTGACATGCATTGCAGAACAGAAATGTTATTCCCAACTTTGGCTGTATAGCTGATTTATAAGTTGATCTATGGATAACAGTGAGGTCCAAGATGTTACTAGTGGCAATCTACTAGCTTTTCCTCTGAGTAAAGCTTTGTTATAAACTGTGACTCTCATGGATTTAAAACAGTACCACCCTGTGAGGATTTCTGTTTTTATTCTCTCTGCTATGTCTACCTAAATTCAGAGTTAAGCTCTTCACATTCATTCATTCATTCATTCATTCATTCATTCATTCATTCATTCATTCATTCAAGTTTTGAAAGAATGATGTATGCCGTGACATATTGTATAAATTCACCATGCAGTTTACAGCTATTAAACACATTAGCTTGTACTGAAGGTTAGTAAAAAAATTTGCCTCAAGATCAGATAAAAATAAAAAGCTACTTTGCAGTGGTTTCAGATAGGATTCAGAGAAAACAACGTGCAGTTCTGACTACATGGATCACAGTAAGATGTCGTCAAGGGTTAGAGTTGGGCTGGCCACTGTAACAGATGTTTTCTATTAAGCCCTCTCCTTTCCCAAATGGGGAAGAGAAAGACAGTAATGGAGACCATTGGGCTGGAAAAAAAAATAACCAACTCCAAACTAAAACAACTTTAAACATTTTTAAAAAAATCAAAATATATATCAATACATACAAACACAATATTGAACCCAACTGCCATGATGTCACTGTCACTACTGGTGCTTTGAGGCATGGCCTAGGGAAGTCCCAGACTGTGGCAGTCTGGATTCTGGATTTGGATTCAGCTATGCACAGATTGGGTAGGCAAAAGAACAGACAGATTTCTCCTCAGATGCTGACTACTGAAGAAGAGGGCTTGACCCTTGTGATATCTCAGCTTTATTCTGAATATGACATATATGGAACACCTTGTTGGTCAGTTTCAGGTCACCTGTCCTGTCTGCCCCTCCCCATATGTGTGACCTCTTACTTTATGGCACCCCAACATTGTACACAAGATTTAGCAGAGACCTTGGTTTCTGCACATCAATCCTTGGTAGTAACTCTAAGCATTCAGTGTTATCACTGCTAGACACTGTCTGCAAAAATATACTGTTAACTTCAGAAAGGGCAGTTACTTAGAACAGACATAGTTAAAAGTAAAATCTCTACACAGAATTAGCTCTGTTCTAGCTCAAACCAGGGCAAAAAATTATCTGTGTCATTTTTGGGAAAAGTCAGATGCCTGCAATAGCTCCTAAAATGTAATAGTGTTCCTCCAATTCTAAAGGCTTTGATTGATTCCAAATGATCTCATCTTCCAGCATCTAATGAGAATACTGTTCCAAGACAAAGCAAGATATTTTTGTCTGTAGTATCATCATTATAGGATATTTGGAGCCAAATATCCTTTCCATTGAACCTAAATCCTACAGTGCTTTGCAGACTGACCCTTATCTCCAACAATATAATTTTTGTTTCCAGGCAGAAATAAATCACAAGCAAGTAGTTTAAGGAGAAAAAAAGAAAATGGGTATGCTGGAGCTCTTTTATGATTCACCTTTCCCTCTTGTGAGTAGCTATGTCTTAAAAATAAAGATAGCCCTGACTGCTGTAATTTAAGTGTACGTTTTCAAAACTAAGAAAGCCTGAGGGCATGTGAGTGTCAAGCCTAGCTCACATTTTAAGTTATAGTTTACTATGGAATCTGAACCAAATTCACATCCAATTCCTGCATTAAAACTTTCAAAATGTTTAGTATGTGTTTTTTTTTTTTAAAAAATCTATGTGGTTTATAGACAGCTTGGAGCTTACATATGTACGTTTGCAATCACCTCTATAGTTGTCTCTCAAGAGTAATTCGTCTGACAGGTCGCTCCATTGCCAAGCGGTTAGACTCCTGCAATAATATTACCTTTCAATGAGAGCTCTCATATAGACAAGTCTGGACAAGTGCTTCCTGAAGTTCTAAATAAACTTATTAACCCTATCAATCTAATACATTTTGAGGTACATATTAATGTAGTAATTATCACATTAATCAAACACAGAAATTCTGTATATGTAATGCATTTTTGTTACTGATAGATAATAAAATAATTTTAGTGCATTCAGTGTTCAGGCTACTGAGAATCTGGCATATCTACTTATAGGTTTAATGTTTTACTACAACATCAAACACAGTAGCTTTACTGTGGTCACATCATTTGGTTGTATAAGCCAGTTAAAGTGATTTAAGTGGGCTTCCCTTCATCTTGTGTCACTTCACTCTCTAAACTCCATCTGTCCTGAATTACAAACCACCAACTGAACGTGGCAAATCCAACATATTCTTTCCCATTCATACTGAAATTCCTATTCAGTCTCTGAAGGCTCTAGATATATGCCTACTGTAATAACAACATATATCAAATAATAATTTATTTTTCTACATTTTAGTACTTGTTATAAATATTTTATTTCTACTTTCCAACCTAAATTGCAATTCACATATATTTCCTCATATTTCTGTCATATCTCCTTTTTATAGTTGTAAACCATATTTCTACTTTATCATTTCCTGTTAACGACTCTGGAAGACCTTTCTACATTTCAATTACCTGCAGACTCACAATCCTACAGCATAATCTTAAAATCAAAACTGAGGTACTGATGCACTCCTCTGCATGTTAATAGATATTACTAGAATTCTATTAGTTTGTAAGTATGTGGGTTTCTTCTGAAGTTTCCTTGGTACATCAAGGCTCTCATCTTTCACCTAGTGAAGTAAATGGCTTTGATCAAAGTCATACTGAACCCACTCTAAGCATATACTTTAGCATAATGAGAAAGATAACTGCAGCTCTAGCATTGTTCTGGTATCAATGTATTTTGCATGTTTACATGTCCTACTAGTAACATGAGAAAGTTTACAATAAAGCTAAGTATGCCATCTCCTGTTTTTCTCAAACTTCTTTCTACATATTTTTTGCTATTTGATAAGGAAGAAGGTTCATAGGTGATTATAACACTCTGTAAAGTTTTTATGCTTCTTCCTTCTATTTCTCCTATTAACCATGCGCAAGCCCTATTATTAAGTTTAAAATGTGGAAACAAAGTGGGCTTCAGCTAATTGTATCAGTTTTGTTTTATCTTTTGAAAAATACTTTTTTGTGTGTGTGTGTGTGTGTGTTTAATATAAATGTACATACAGTCAAGCATATTTCTAGATTTAAGCTGAAAATCCTATTTCTTTCACAAAGATCAGTCTTATATCCCATGCTAAGCATCACTGAATAAATTTTCATTACTTGTTTTGCTTTCTACACCAGAGATGTCAACAGGTGCTGTGGGCAGTCAAGCCACCTTGAAGTTAGAGACAGTTGAGCAGTGCTTTACTTTTGAAGTCTGATAAGAAAAATTTACCGTGACATCTACAATTTATGATTACATTTATTAATAGCAGGAAATCTAAAACTCAGTGACATTTGTAAGAAGTTTTAATTTTTTAACTGATGATAAATGCTTTGAAATCTCCCATGTTTATTTCATAAGATTAACTTTCTCAGTATTTAATATTCTGATCAAGTTTAAACCTTACCAAGGTTCAGTAAGATTTCTTTCTTCTTGTGTTATTCCAGCTGTTGACTTAGGTTTTACTACTACAGTAAAATTATTGTAAAAATGTTATATATGAAGACTTGCTTCTGACTCGACAAAACACTGATGTCTCCCTCTCCTAACTCCCAATTTGGTAAACCAGTACAATTTACTGTATTATATTGGATACTACAACATCACTGAACTGCCTGTTTGTAAAAGACTTTTCTTGCTGTTTAGCAGTATTAAAACAGATTGCTTGCTTAGAGAAGATGTACAGAGGTCAGACAGGAAAGGGGAAGAAAAATTAACCCACATATACTATCAAGCAACTATCTCGAGGCTTAGGAAAAAGGTTCAGTCATACCTTGACACCAGACTACCTGGATCTAATATAATGCTTTACATGGCATTATGCAGAAGTAGAACTATCTAATCAATATATTTTTTTAAAGGCTTAAAGTTGATAATAATGCATTTTTTAGTTTTAGACCAGAAAGGGTTATCTTATTATAATAATCATAAACCAATATCATCTTATATTTTGTACACCACTGAACTTTCAAACTAGTAGGTTCATTTCAAATGGTTTAAAGAAGACATTGCCAGAAGCTAAACATCACTGACTAATGAAACAATTTAAGTTCTGTCTTATTCTAGATTATGAGTGGATAGCTCAAGTCCAGCCTAAGTTCAGATAAGCTTTTATTAAATAAAGATAAAACATTTATCTAAAACAAATTTTCGTACACATTTTATCTCATTTTATCTCACAATTTATCTAATTTTTTTAATAATACATTTCTAATATCAAGGGAGTTACTAACATATGTGAAATAATGACAATAAATAAATAAAAATGCCAAAGAAAATTATTTTCCTTATTTTATTGAACAAATGTTCAAGACAAGGTTGGTCACATAGTACACTTCAGCTGAGCTTCCTAAAGTAGAGTGTATACACTTAATCACATGGAAGTTAGACTTGATAATTTGCACACAGAAATAAACAAAAGTAATGCTACGTAACAATAGCTTTTACCATTGTGAAGTGACATTACATAAACAAATGGCATAGCTACTATGAAACAAAGCATAATGGTAACTAACATATAAAAACCAAATTGATGTGATAGAGGTGATTTGTGCCATAGTTGGTCCTGCAGAGTTTAAATTCAAATCTGCCTTTAGAGGAATTTATTTTTAGATTATGCAATACCTTTTGTTTGGTCAATTGTATCTTTTGGTTGGTCATGCAAACACTCATGACGTGAAGAATTTTTCCGCTCCAGTGGATGAAAATTTTGTAGAGGACTGATAAATTACTAAGGATACAAAAAAAAAAAACCCAACCCAAACCAAACAAAAAACCCACAAAAAAACCCCACAAAAGAACAACCAAAAACTTTACATCCATATAGAAACTTCATTTTACTGTACCTGTTACTTTCAGTCTATCGGCCCCAATGACAATCTCATCTTCATCTGCAGAGAAAAGTACTCTTCCACCTTCAGTTGCCCTCACTTCAAATCTCTTACACTGGGCCTCCACAGCATCAGCTCCTGAAATCAAGGAAGCAAATTCTTCATCTAATATATTTTGTAATGACAGTAATCATCAGCACACATAGACTAACAAAATCATATTGATTACATGACTTTCTGTATGTCTGGTGGGTACCATATACTAAAAAAGATATTGTTCATTTACAGAGTAACTACTTCACTGCTGCATATCAGGATAGAATTTGAAGTAGAAATAACATCTATTTCATTGTCACATGTAGAATTCAAGATAGGACTTCAGAATGTACTTAAGTCTGAGATCTTGAAATGCCAATTCAGACTTAGTTTTCTGGAGTTTACTCAATTTAAACTAAAGTCTCTTACCAATGGAAAAAAAAAGATAATATATGACCCTAGTCCATAAAGATCAACAGATCAACAAAGCAGAAAAGGGTATTTTTCAGTTCTACTGCAAACTCGAATAGCAGAATAACAAAACAAAGCAAAAAATCAACAAACAAAAAAGATGAGCTATGATATCAGAGTTTATCTCACATTCTATGAAACAAAACTCTCAATGTCTCAAAACTCCAAAACGATAAAGTAATTCTGAAGTCAATCAGACCTATGGAACTGCATCTAACAGTGCAACAAAGCAAGCTTGCAGATAGATACTAAAACTCCATCAAATTTACTATGCTTTTTAATATACAGGTCTTATCCTTATTCTTCAGGAGACTTGCTATTTAACAATGATCGGTTGGAAAGCAAAGACTCCACCACAGTGTGCTGCCTGACAACAGGAGCAGCATCCTGCAGGGACAGGAAAGCAAAGCTGAAAAATGATGGACATTTGGACCTGTCCTTGCCCTGGAACCACAGATATGGGTCAAAAAACCATGGGATAATAACAAATAACTTAATGCTATCTAGTTTCACCTTTATATAAAAATTTATGATCACTTAGCTACATAGAAGTGGTATTATAATTGTTGTGTTGCTGTTAATTTACACACTTAGAAGTTGTTAATTCTGTAAAGAAACTGAATCAAAAGAAAATGAGAGAAAGCAAAGAGAAAAAAAAGATCTGTCACATTCTTACTTATTATATATCACAACAAGTGACAGCATATATTCTGCCTTTTAAAACTTGTGATGCATTTAGGATAATACAGCTTTGCATGAAGAAAAACTTAATAGAACAATGATTTGGAGCTTCTACAATGAAAAGCATATATTTTAGATGCTCAGCATCTGCACTATTTCAGCATGACACTGTATAAAAGTACTCCTAGAATTCATCTTGTTAAAAATAGCATTACAGGACATAACTCTACCTCTTTATGCTAAAAGAAATGGGCTTTTACTTTATGTTGCAGTTGGCACTTAATAGTGCCTCACTTAGTATTACTCACTTATAGCTGAAACAGTGGTTAGTGTATTCACGCCACTTGAGAGATTACTGAAAACATAATACGTGTTAAGTTTGTCTCTTTGACATAGAGCCAGATGTGGATGTTATAAAAAATGTTTTGAAAATTAAACTGCCTACAGGGTAATCAATGCTATCAAAATAGAATTCTGTTTCATTATTTTCTTTTCCCAGTTGAAAGAAGAGGAAGCAGTTGCTTGTGCAATGCATTCATGTGTTATCTTCCTAGCTGTAATGCAAATTGCTGTTCCAAAAACTGTCTGCAAACATACACTTCTCATAAAATGTCTGAATCTTTAATAGGACCACTAACAAAAATGATGAATCACATCTTATCATGCATGAAAAAAGAAAATATTTTGATATTTTAATCTCAAACTTGTAGAACAATAACACTATCCACTACGCTCATTTTCTGCAAGTCATACCTGTTTGAATAATTCATACTTCAGTCCAGAGAACCATTCAAGAATACCTATCATCCAAACTCTGTTTGAAAAGATAATTTTCACCAAACATGGCTTTCTGAAAAGCTTTCTTGATGTGCTACTTTATATTATACTACTAACCTACTACATACTAGAGATGTAGTCAACTTCTTAATACCTTTAATCAGTATCAAGAGATGTCCACAGCAAATGCTCTTATCATCTTGTGTACAGGAAAAATAATTATTTGCAAAATTAATTGTATAATACTGTATGAATGTATTAAGATTCTGTGAAATTTGATTAGTTTAAAGTATGTAGATGAAAAATGTACATTTCATATTAACCCACAACCATATATAATGATGGTTTATAACATATGCTTGTTGAACAGCAGCTGCATAATCAAAACTCATTAAAATAGGTATGTTAAAATGGTAAAAAGCATAAAACTATTTTTTCTATACAGAAGATGGGTTAAATGAAAATTATGGACATTACATACAATATGGATATACAAAATTATAAATCTGTAATCCAGTTTATACAGGATGTCAATGAACACTTAGCTGTTGTGTCTGGTTTCTAAATCACCTTCCATGTCCACATGACAGACAAGAAATTCAGACAGAGATAACAAATCAACCACTTTAAGTTAAATACAGAGCCTAGAATTCAAAGGAAATTGCTACATATCTATGATCTTTGTAAATGCAAAACCTAATGAAATTCAATATACTGTATTCTGATTCTTAATGAAAAAATGGTTTATTTAAACATTTATTAAATACAAGGTATTTTTGGGTGACTAAGTAAGTTACTTTTATGAGAATGTGTTGAATATGTCAAGATTTTAGATAGAAGAGATAAAACATTTTTTAATAAAGATTCAACCCCCAGCCAGGTCCAAAATCAGTATTTGTGAAACCCAGGAAAAAAAAATAATAAAATTCATAGGAATGTTAGGTATTACATTATTATGGCTGCCATAGGTCTCAGAAATTTTTCAGCAAATACAATAATGCAAATGAAGGACTTATACTAGCTGAATACAAGCGCTGAAGAATTTGAATTAAGAGAGGTTTTAGCTGAGAATAAGACATCTACACAAGAAAACATCCATAGCAAACAGACCATAGTCTGTGTTCTGTTTGCAAACAGTAGGTAGGGTGGTAGCATGGCTCTTCCTTCCCCATGATCTACAACCCCACTAGTATCCTTAAGATATTAGTGATGTTCCAGGTTTTGGACTTGGTGAAATGAAAGCCCACAGGAAAATTCTGCCCTTTTAGGAAGATTTTGCTTTCAGAAATTTCATTAAAAGATGATTAATATATTGCCTGCCACCTTTGCAATGGATAGAATACACTTAGTTTGTCTTCTTGGTGCACTTGATGAATTCCAGTTATGAAAATGTATGTGAAAGTTGTATACAAGTTGCATCAGACAGCACTCTTTATGCTACTTCTTTCTACATGAGACCACAACTGCACAAGAGCAAACCTGTACTTTTACTTCTACCATCTCTGTCACATGTTATTTTATATTGAAGACTTTCAGAAATTACATGGCTAAACAAACCCATGGTCTCAATCCAACACAGCTTTCCATAGGTTTCATTATATAAGCAATACAATGGATGAATGTGAGTGAAATTTATTTCTTAAAGGTTGCTTGAAATTTAAATTAGCATATTTATTTTGCTTCTGTAATGGCTAAAAGTATGTAATCAGCTGATAGGTTGCAACTTTAGCTACAGAATCTTAATCACATATAGATAAGAAAGCTAAGCCAGCAAAAGGAAGATATGACCCAATTGTGCATGTACGATTTCAGACTGTATGTTTTGCATTATTTATAATCTCATAAAGTTCATTTATTCAAAACATGTGCTAGATAGGCGAGTTGAGGCTTGTGGAAAGTATAATGACATTCATATATGTTTTTTTTCATAATAATATAAACATAAAAATATGTAAATAATATGCAATATAAATATACTTAAAATAAATAACAATACATCAAAGTGACTAAAATTAAGTTATTTAATAAAATATACTTAAATATAAAGTAAGTAATAAAGATATTTTATTACCAGCCTTATTGACTTTTCTTATAGATGTTTTCCTCTGTTGTCCAGGAAACTTTGTGATATCAGATAATAACCACATTATATTAAATTCTTCTTATAGCTGCATTTATCAACTTAATTTTCCCTGAGAATTTCAAATGTCCAGCTCATGGAAATGAAGGAATTAAACTCTAATATATTTGGGAGTACTCCAAAGTGTGAGTGAAAATAGAAATTTGATCATTCTTTTCCTCTTCATGATGAGTTTACTCATAGGAAGTTAACTAGTCAAAATTTTAAAGTATTCAGCTAATCATTAATTCAATGTCACCTGTTCATAATTTAGCTGCAACTGTAATATTTAGCACCCTAAAGAAAAATAAGGTATTTTCAGATATTATAGAAATTTTAAAATTCCATATTAAATAGACCTTGAAATGTCCTGGACATGCATGAGACAAATTATATCAAGACATCTCTGCCCATTTACAAATAGCAAAATGAAACATTTCTATTATTGGCACAATATGGAATTTAAAACACCATAATGTTCTAAGTGGAGGCAAAAGAATGCAAACACAAATAAAGATAATTGTCTTGATATATTGTGGGAATAATCCAGCTGGCCTGGAGGCCCCATAGAGGGATTTGACCTTGACCAGTTGCAGTTGTGCCTTTAAGATAGAGAAGTTCCCAGATGAGATAAACAAGAATTAAGGGAGTTGCTAAAAAAAGAAAACTGCAAGATATGCAAGCAAAGAAACAACAACAAAACAACGCACCAATGGTCATAGAAGGCACAATAGAAGAGCCAATGAGATTGTGACAAGTTATGTAGAAAACAGTATAAGAATCAGTGTGTTAATAAGGAGGTTATTGCTGCTTAACGAACTAAGTGTCTCTTACCATCTCTCCTGTGACAATAAATAAGCACAACAAAATAACTAAGTTTTAGTCATGGATATTAACTGGTATTTTCCAATGCATTTAATTTTAAGTTTTAGATATACATTTGTCCTGGTTTTGTCTGGAACAGAGTAAATTTTCTTCCTAGTAGCTGGTACAGTGCTGTCGTTTTGACTTAGCGTGAGAATAATGTTGACAAAGCACTTATTCTAAATTAAGGATTTTACAGTTTCTCATCCTCTTCCAAGCGGGTGCACAAGAAGCTGGGAGGGAACATGGCCAAGACGGACGATCCAAATTAGCCAAAGGGACATTCCATACCATAGGATGTGGTGCTCAGTACATAAACTGTGGAATTCTGACAAGGGGAGGAGGCAGATTGCTTCTGGGGCACATTCATTGCGTGGTGAGCAACTGCACTGTGCATCATTAGTCTTTCTTTTCCTGGGTTTTATCTTGGATTTCATTACTCTTTGTTGTTGTTGTTTTAACCCCTTCCATTAGTGGCTTTTTATTTTTATTATTATTATATTTTATTTTTCTAACAGCAAGGCTGACGGAGCCCTTGAACAGGCTGCCCAGGGACATTGTAGAGTCTTTCTCTCCAGAGACTTTCGAAACTCACTTGGATCTATCCCTACATGGACTGCCCTGGGTGATCCTACTATGTAAGGAGGGTTGTACTCAATGGTTACCAGAAGTCCCTTCCATGATTTTAGTTATTAAACTGAACACATGATTTACCTCTTTTTTTTTTTTTTTTTTTTCAATTTTTCTCCACATCCCACTAGGAATGAAGAGTGAGCAGCTGCATGGTGCTTAGTTGCTGGCTGGGGTTAAAACACAACAAATTGGCAATATGAGAAGCTGCTTTTAGAGCTGCGTATTTTTATAGGACTCAGACAAAGCAATGCAATAAATAGAAAGTAAACTATTACATTAGTGTTTTAAAAAATGCACAATAATTGTAACATTACAGTGAGATGCAATTTCTGATAGTTTAAAGACATGAGAGGAAATTCTAGAAAACAGAATGGTTTTTATTTATAATTTAATACTAGTCATCTGATAGATATAGATAGAACTTTTGATCTAATTTGTACATGATCTTGTATGAACAAATACTTTTTATGGACAGTCAAGGTTAGAATAATAAATTCTTACCACTATTAATGAGATGTCTGAACAGTAAAAAAAAAAAAAGAAAAGGGTAAAAATCTTTGTCCTGTCAGGGACTAGCTAAAGGTCCAGATGTTGTAGGTTGTTTAATCATGCTTAGCATGCAGCAACAGCCTTGTGAGTCTCAAAATGCATGAACAGCATCTGTTTTTGTAGTTAAATGCATTATTAGCAGTTGATAAATCTAAAGACAAAGACAAAACTAAAACTGTCTTTTGATGTATCTCTCAAAACCTACTTAAACACTGCTGAAAAATGGTTATTTCTTTGACTATTGGGACATCTCTCCTACAAAAGGAGATCACTCCTCCTTCCCTGCACTGAACATTTGGGTAGTAGTTACACTGCCTGCATTGGCCAAAAGCATGTTAGTAAAAACAGTGGGACAGATGGCAATGGATAAATGTTTAAACACTAACACTTCTGTACCACCATGCTAGCCACTAACCACATCTTCCCACTCTGACTCCCACTTCTACAATTAAATCCAACCACTGCTCATAGTTCCATATCCTCTATGTGGTACAGAAGGGAAAAAAAATATTGAGGGTGAAATACCTGAGAACTGAAGTAGAATATCCTTTTTCCTAGTTTTCAGTGCTGATTTTCTAGAGACAGTGGAAACAGACAGACTTACATTTAAAATATAATGAAGTAAAATAAAAAGACTATAAAGCAGAAAAGTAAGCAAAGGACTGCTGTACTGCTGTCTTGATTAGCAATTGTGTTGATAAATGAAATTTACTTCAACCTGTGTCCAGTTTCACTGTGGAGTCAGAGCTAGCTTTGAGATAAAGTATTAAGACACCTAGATGAGGCTCATAATGAGTGTATTGGACACCCAACATTGCCACTGCACTCCTCCTTCTCCACAATTGTGCCTGGAAAATACTGACCTAATGTTCCTTTTTATCCTCCTGATCTCTTACATGCATGATGCTGTGACTACTTCCCAGGGAAACCAAGTTCCAGTGACAAGCTACTCTCTTAGTGAAGAACCTTTTCCTAAGGTCTAATGTGAATTTCTTCTGATGTATCTTCATACCTTTTCCATGTTTAAAAAAAGAAACATCCAATTTCATAACAGCAGTTCAATAAAAATTAAGATTTATAGTGAACATATACAAGAAAATTGGAGTAGTTGTAGGAAAAAAAAAAAACCCAAACAAACCACACTTCCCAGTAGCTCTATATATTCTGACTTCGAAAAGACATCTCTTCCTCCACTTGCTTGTCTTTTCCAAACCACCTCTAGATTATGGAAAGAAAAACACATCGAAAAACAGGTATTGGGCCTCAAAATTCCTTCCAAACAGAGATGATGAATAAATTTACTAAAAGAGAGACAGAGTGACCTGTATATATTTTGTCTATTTTGTCTATGCTACAGATATAATATAGAGAAGTATCAGAATAGTTATAGAAGTACAAAGTATGTTTTTCTTTTGTTACAGATCGCAAAAGGTGATCTCCATGTTAGACCAGTACAACTTCAGATAAGAACTAATATAAGATATATCCAAGGTAGAAATTGTCTTACTGAACTCAGACTGAGGGAATAAAAAAAAAAAAAAAAAAAAAAAAAAAAAAAAAAAAAGAAAAAAAAAGTTGGAATTGAGTTGACTCAAGGGAAAAAAATTTTGAGAGTCTGAAGAAGTCAGCAAGAAATAAAAAACCTACACTGAACACAGAAATAAGAGGAAGAGGTCTCAAGACTCCAGCTCTGGAAGTACTGATGTACTGTTTAAATAATTTAAGAAAAGTGTATATTTTTAAGACTCTAGGAAGATTACACATAACATGCTAGTGAGGATAACAAAGCAATGAAACTTATATCCACCACATAGACCTTTTTTACTATGCTGTTTAGAGACAAAAACGCACAAGCACACTTGCCCCTGAAATATCTATGCAGAATTTAGTTACTCTTCTATTGATGTAGCCATGTGTTTATTCACAGAAGACTTTTTAATTCTTGTCATATCACTGGATATGATATGCTCCTGTATTTCAGGAAGGAGGTTTCAGGTTAAATAATGGCCAAACCTACTAGAAAGAATTACTACTCGGTCTTAGTGTCAAACAGAGAAATATCTTACTACTCTATTTTTATAGCACAGTTTTCATGTGGCAGTTCATAAGGGACATGTAAGATATATTTTACATCAAAAAGTATTTAAAATCTTAAACAACAATATAATGCTATATCTGAACATAACATGTAATAAGAGTATAATACAGATAAGACTGATATTATTTAAAAATTGAAAATGTGCCTAAATGATTAAAAGCAAATTTAAATATTGTGTTAAGTATCACTCTCTTTCAAAGAGATCTTGTTATCCAAGTATAAAATGAATTGCAAATGGTTGATGATACCAAGTGTATTTAACAGTTTTATGAGTCAATTATGTAATGCATATATATATAATTTAAAAAGTATTTTTCAATTCAGTTCAGGGTTAGTCACAAAAGCCTAAAAATGTCAAATGTACATATGCAGATTAACACAAAAAGTTATACAAGTAATTTTCAAGTGAAAGTGAATTAAAAATTAGAAGAGTTGTTTTAACCTATTAACTATTACTGAATCTTGTTGCTGAATCAACAATAATTAGAGAAGGTTTCTACTACTGGAAGATTAATAGAGAATTGCAGGAGAAATATGGATGAATTTCAAATAAACAACATGTTAATTTTTTAAAAGACTGCTTTGAAAGACCCATCAAAGTTCTGGCAAAGAGGTTGAAGTTTTGACCAGTTGTCAGAACTTCACATTTTTCTAATACAGCACTCCAAAATAATTAATAGCAGTAGATTCTCATGATGGCTTAGCCAAAGTCATTTATATATGCATATATATATATATATTCATATTTATATGAATATATTTTATCTAAGTTCTGAGTACAGAACTTGTTATAGTGAAAATGGTTTGTAAAAGCACTTTTCCAGTCACTAGAGAGACAAAAATTGAGGCAACGTCACATTGCACTGAAAATTTTGAGAAGGGATGAGACTCAAATTCAAGATGGACATTTCAACTGCTATGAGCAACATGGCTTACTTTCTGACTGACCCTTGGCTCATCTCTCACACTTTGCCAGCAGAAAATGTAAAGCCATATGGCCTCTCAGACTGCTCTGTTGTACCTTCTTCACTGATTCCTGAAGCTGAAAGATCCTTTAACACTGCATTAGCTTGCTAACCCGTATAAATATTTACCTCCATCGAAAGACAGTCTCCCACTTAAAGTTTAAAAACTTCTGAAAAAAATATGATACAAGTAATTTAGTACAGAAATTACAGATTCTGTATTCATTTTTTTTTTCTATTAGAAAAGGAAGAGAGAGTGAATTAACTATAAGTTTAAAACATGTTACAATGAAGAGCCTGACTAATGATAAAATGCCTAAAAATAAGATTTTAAGCTCTTATATGTTCTGTCCACACTTTAATATGAAATACTCCTGCTTATACATAACTGCAAAAGCTGCACTGCTAATTTGTCTATGTATGGTAGAATCGCCTGCATTTCTGATTTCCACATATTAAGGCGGTTTTAAGGGTAAAATATCGTGATATTTTTGTGTGGGGGGGATTGGTTTTAGTTTTTTGTGGGTTTTTTGTTTCTTTTGATTTGGGATTTTTTTGTTATTGTTTTTTATTTGTTTGTGGGGTTTTTTTTCTGTTAGTATTATTTATTTAAGTTAGGGTATATAAATTCAAATAATGCTTAAAATGGATAACTCATTTACCTGACTTTAATTTACAACATGTCTTAACAATTTTCAGAATCCTACTGAACTACAGTGGCTACAAGAAAAATTGTTTTAATGTGAAAACTAAACTAGCAGAATGTTTCTTTTAGATTATTGAAATTTCAGTGTAGTTTGGGACTACAGTAGACAAACCTCCCTGTAAGGGAAAGGAGAAAGGTTTTATTTTACATGTTCCTGACAATTAAGTTCTGATCTGTATTTTCCCAGTTGAAAGATAGAAGCAGCGCATGAGGGATTATAAAACATCATCCATCCAAAACATTATTTCCCCAGCACCCTACTATCAATAATACAAGAACAACCATACAGGTAAGAGAGAGAGGAGTTTAACCCATTTATTCCCTTTTACTTCTCTGAGGAAGGGGTATATGTCTATGACTGCTCTGATTCTTATGCTACCCTCTTCCTGCAACAGGAGGAGGAGAAGAGACCTCACATTTGAGACTACTGTATTCAAATGAGTTAAAAATATAAATATTTGTTATCTGTTGTTACTTAGGCATGTTATTGCTTCAATTGCCTTAATGAATGCTTATTTCAAATTCATAATAATCTTAAGTAAATGACTGACAACATACATTAAAAGGCTTAGTGTAACAAGGGCACACATATTATTACAAGTTCTACGACAGATAATTCTAAAAGTACGAATGCTTGAAATACAGTCTTTTGCTTCAGATCTTTTTTGATGTCTGGTCGTTAAAAAGGAAACATCACAGGCAACATTCAGGTATTGAGTTACTCTGATCACCTCTGAAGTGAAAGTGTAACAGGATGAATTATTACCAGGTAAAGTATCAGTAGATATGGACACAGGCAATTGGCATGTGACATGGGTAAGAATGATGAAGGGGACTATTTCCATTCTCACAAGGTTACATATCTGTTGTTTCTAATGTTCAGTAGTTTCTGCACAATACCTCATGTACTCTTGGTGGAACATGGCAAGTGAACAAGTACATATTTAAGAAAAAAAAAAAATCTTGAATACACAACACAAATTTTGTGGTAAATGGATGGAAAGTGTCATGAAGTTTGACAAGTTAGTTGAATAGCTATGTCTTTTAGTACTGTTATCAGTCTTTCCCAGAGCTGTAATTGAAAATTATACACCCGCCTGCTATTTTCAAAAAGTAATTGCAAAAGTGTGATATAAATCTCATTGGTATTCAAATAATTTTTCTCAATTTGCAAGGTTCTAGTGATCTCAGTGAGTAGAGCTACAGGTTCAGGAGCTGTCTAAAGCTGTGACAGCTCTGGACCTCTCTGGAAGTTACAATTTTGTCTTAAAGAGCTCAAAGTTTAACAAAAATGAAGTGCAATACAACATGTATTGCTGAGGTTTTTATTGATTGTGGTTTTTTGTGTTTGTTTTTTGTTTGTTTTGTTCGCTTGTGTTTGTTTTTTAGTGTCTTTTGTTACAGCTGTCTCTAGAATTATAATTTTTTCATTAATCTGTTTTAGCTATTTTGAGGCATTTCTGCTTTCCCTGCATTCACTTAATGCTGAATCATGCTCTTATGATCCATTGTATGCACTGGGGTCTTTTTATTACAGTGCTGAGATTGTTTTTCTGACTATACAGCAATATTTTATCTCAATTGTTAATTATGAAACCTATTCATAAAGCTAAACTGATACACATAGCAATCAATAAAGAACACTCACCTACTGTCAGTTGTCCAGTTAACTGTCCCATGTGATTTCTTGCATTCACTGTTACATTTCTGTCAGACTGTAAGACCAGTGGGCTATCCTGGGAAACATGTATAAGACAGCAAATGAGAGAACAAAAACTGAGGTAGAATAAAATTAGAACTCTATATAAGCATGCATGCTAAGAGGGGTGTTGTGTCAAATCTAATAGCCTTTTTAACAGTTTCATAAAGTATTTACAAGACAATTTTTTAATATAAAAAAAATTAACAAGAATACTATTTCAAGCTTAAAACCCTTGTGCATAGAATACTTGCTTTAGAAATCAGAGTTAAACAATTTACATAGTTTGTAACATCCCCAGGAAGTAAAGGCAAAGTTAAAAATTAAAAAAAAAAAAAAATCTTCTTGTAAATATCTTTCATTAGCCTTTTCTATATGTTGCTAATGGATACTTTTCTAACTATCAAACGAACATATCCTACATTTTTTCTTTCAAACTGTACAAGCTATAGTATTTCAATTGCACTTACTAAAACCTTACAAACACAGCCATGCAATTCTTTGAAGGTAAAAGGTATTACTATTCTCAAAAAACAAAGACAGAGACCACTGGAAGGAGAGGTAATATAACGGACAACCCTGACTCAATGTCAGGAGGACCTGGCAGGTACCAGGAATGATCAAGCAGAAGTAGCACAGAGAGAAACACTGTATGATATTAAGTACAATCTACACACATTTTTTTGTCAGTTTGCAGCATTACTACATTGCTCTCAGCATCCTACTAGGTTTAAGCTTTTAAGGAATGCTTACTTATATGCATACACATATAAAATGTGTCCAATGACAGTTTAAGAAATATCAGAAATTAAGACAGGATTTAATTTGCTTCTTGAAGAATGAGAAGGAGGTTCCACTCCTACAGGTAAGGACAGATGCACAAAAAGGGGAAAGTTTCAACAGAGAGCCAAAAAAACCCCAACCTAAAGTAATAAAGAACTTACTGATTGGAGGGGGGGAAGTGCATGAAAAAAGGGAAAATTAGAATGGTGGCTGCTGCTGCAGAGAAGCACTTTTCTTCCTGGAATTACTGATACTACACTGTGCTTCCCCTGAAGCTCTCAGTGAGAACATGAGTACATCAACATTTCCAGCAGTTTGCTAACACTTATCTATGCCTAGGTAAATTTACCTAACACCTGTAAGACATCTGACAGAAACAGCTGGAGAAATGCCTTAGTTAGGAATGGCTGGGGACTAGGAAAATATTTCTTAGTGTGTGTATGTGTGCCACAAAATATAGGTTCTTCCTCATCTTGGAACTTTTTTAAGAGAAGGAAGAGGTAAGAAAGGAGTCATATATAAATCTTATTTTTACCTGAATGATGCATTAGGTTTACACTGAAGTTTTCTATACTTTGCAATCCTTTCATTTGAATTGAAAGCTTTCCTCTGCAAGAAACACTCTTTCAAGTTGTTTTCACTATTATGATTAACTTTAAATGATACTCCATTCCCTGGGAAGTCTGAAATTATGATACTCCATTCCCTGGGAAGTCTGAAATTATTCTGAGATAATTTCTAAGAGTTCAGGTGTGTTTCATCTCCCACTGGACCATGCTATGACCTTTCTAACATCCTGACAATTAGCTATGCATCATGAAATCTGGCAGATGAAAGTCACTATTTGGCTTGTCCATCCTACTGGTAATTATAGCTTTTTATCTAGAGAGACACTGTGTTCAATGTGACTGGTTTAAGCTAAACATGTGGTGTAATCAAGGGAGCTTCTGGAAACAAAAGCAGCTGCTAAGGACCTTTTTCTCAACACTTGATTTGATTTCCACTTTCTGTATGGTCCTTTGAAGATCATTAGCCCAGGCAACTGCTGCTTTGGGAAAGGAGGTTGTCCTGATAGCTAGATGTCCAAAATACATTTTTAAGGAGCCTCTTTTGCTTAGTATTTGGAGAAGAGTCTTCTCAGAATAATCCCACCCTTAACAAGAGAGGGTATTGCTTACTCTTGCCTGTTCAGCTAAGGGTTTTCTTAATTTACATTTGTGAAAACTGTTCATAGTCTGATATGAATGTTTCTTTCATTTCACCTTAGGAAAATACTTCACAAGATTCTCTGGTTTATTGTGCTCAGGATATAATTGTAGATTAGGACCTTGGGTATCACATTCTCAAGTACAGGATAATGAAAGATTAGGTGGATCCAAGCCTTTTTTCTTCTTACCTCTTTAAAAGATAAAAAGTGGGATGAAGATGACCTTAAATCTATATTCTTTAGTTCCTGGGTGTAAAACATAGAAATGTAACCTTAAATACTGGACCAAATAAAATGCAATGGCAAAACTAATTAATTAATCCAGAATTTTATCGACACTGTTTACCTCCACTTTAGTTTTCCACAGGAAGTGCTTGAAGACAGAGAGGTTCAAGGTATTCAAAAGTAGTCTATGCAGAGGAGTTAGCAACTCAGATAACAGCTTTAATTAGTGGAATTATAGATGATCATAAAGAGAGTGTCAGTCATATGAATGCAAATATATCTACAGCAAAAAATGTTGTAAAGTTTCCTCTATGGATCACTAGATGTGCTACTTTTTTTCATGTTAGCTTCAGCTTGTAATTTAATAGACTTCAAAGTCCTCAAAATACTTTACATTCAGATATCAGAAAGAAGATAGAAATACATCATCACACTGTGTTCTTGGAAATTAAAAATTTTCGAAAAGAAAAAAAAATTTTGAAGAACATATAAACACAAAGGAAAAAATATAATTATGGTCTCCATATTACTTATCAAATGCATTAAAATAATGTAGTGCTATAAAATGAGTCCCATGTATTTTTGTTTCTGGAAACAGGAAAGGAGATCCACAGGTTGAAATGAAAACAGATTTAACAAAGCAGCAAATCTAATAACAATGCCAATATAAAGTATACAAAGCTATACTTGCATGATGATTGCAATTAATGGGAAGGCAATTCTTAGGAAAAGGAAGAGGGTCGGGATCAGATGTACAAACAACAGACACACTCCCCCACCCCTTAGCAGACTTTCCCCTTTAGCATGGCGTGGATGGGATACACCTATAGTGAGCACAGGTCAGCTGCCCTGGTTTATTCTAAACTGCTAATGACCTGCAGCCCATGGCTGCCCTGTGATTCTATCCCAGGGAAACCAGGACAGATGGTACTATATAATTAAATATAAACCCACATTTACACTCAGAACACAATTAATTATAACATCACCCACCTTGACTTTCTAAGGAGCAGTAGCAATATGTATACCATAGCTAATAGTGCAAACACTCTCTTATGGTTTGATTCCTGTGCTTAGGCAAGCACACCACAGACTGGTGTGCACAGAGTGCCATATATATGTAAAGAGTAATGGAGTAAGTAGACAAGTTTCTAGATCTGCCAAGTCTTTCTGTTGGCAGTTTGTGAGAGGATGTAAGGTTATATACTCTTTGTTATTTGAGCTCATCCCCAGCATGAGCAGCTCATATAGTTAAGACAGAACATTTCCTTACATCCTATCATTAGTTGTTAACCCATTGTTCAGAACTAGAGCATCAGGATCTTTCTTAAGGGATGTAATAATGGACATGTTAAAAAAACCTCCAGGGACTAAAAAAACATGTATCTGTAAGTCTAGACGTCTCAAGAGCTAACCTTTTTATCATAAACTTTATTATTAGCACTAAACAAAAATGAAAGAATTTGATTAAGGAAAGATTTAAAAAAAACCAGACCTACAGATACCAGCAATTGCTCTTGTTGGAAAACTGAACATATCTCACTGTGTTATACTTTAT
>JAOEGS010011320.1:27998-45970 GCA_025447755.1 Corythornis vintsioides | reverse complement strand
TATTTTCCCAATAAATTTTAATCCTTTTTTTATTTTTTTTTTTTTTTTTTTTTTTTTTTCACATATGATTGTGTCTAAAATGACATTAGGCACATATTTTTACATTCAAATAATGACTCCTAAAGGACAGAGCATTTGGGAAACCTTGTCCTGTGAATTCAAAATTTTATTTTATTTTTTTTTGGAATTCAGTCACCTATGTAGAAAAGATAGTAGAAACTAATATTTTCTGTCTTTGAGGACTGTGTAAGTATTTACATGAAGTGGAATAAGCATTTTACAAAAGCGAATGTTCAATTTCATATAGTTTATAGCATGTTATAAAGACTGTGTTAATAATGTATCATTTATCTATATTATGCATGAATAATAAATACTACATTATTTCAAACTTAAATCAGCATTGTTTCATTATTAAAAGGGCATCAAAAAGGCATATTATGAAAGACATTTTAAAAACTCATCAGCATTTAACATGATGCTTTTAGGTGTGCTTTCAAGTGTGCAATGCATTTGTTCATAGAGCCTCTTATACAAAGGGTTATAGCCAAATGGAGCTGTAAAACACAGAAAAACAGCTGAGTGTCAAATGTATCCCAGGAAGATCTGATACTCATTTTTGTGTAAAGAACTTACCAAATGTAAGTTTTCTATATTTGCAGATAAATCAAATATGAGATTAAAATATGTCACTATAATGGAGTTTTTTAACTCTGACAAATTTGAATCAAAATGTAATGGCATATGACTACAGATACTGATAAAACCCCAGTATTTCTATATTGCTTAGTTTTTTGGGTATCCACTCTGACAGCACAGGTTAACAACTGTTGACTATAGAGTGTTGATTCAATTAATATATAATCTACTTAGGAAGATGAGGAGCACTTTTATTTTTTCTCTTTCCTTGACAAATTAACTCTCCCACTGTCTTCACTAATACAGAGCTTCAAAAGATTTCAGTTTGTGTCAACAAAAAATAATTTTCTGTGAATAGCATGCATAAGTTTCAGTTGAAAATAAACCTTTTACCATTTTAATCTTTATATAAAAAAAAAATAATCTGAATTTTGTGCAGCACTGTGGAGATCAGTATTAACCTTCTTTCCTTTTTTTAGAACTGTCTCTTTAGTTGAATACATAGGAACCTAATAGCTGAATTAGAAAATTATCTCTACAAATGAATTAGAAGACTTTGCATCCCCAAGACTTCTGTTAATCAGATACATATATGTCCTTTTTCTTTTCAGTATAAAAATCAACATTCTTCACTGACTTTATCTGTACAACATAGGTTTTGCTTCAGTGGACAAAAAGCAAGATATCATGCTTGTTATTCTGGTATAATCTAAAAAATATCTTCCAGCTGTTTAATTTTGTCAAATTCTTCCATGATTTGCTGCAGAATAAAAGCTGAACATATTTTTAAATATGTGTATATATGCATATATGTACACACTTTCAGAAAAGAACAGAATGTACTCTAGTGTCTCATACTTTTAAAAGTAATACCATGTATTGTCACCTACTACTGTATCACATCAAGAGCTATTGGTGGTAATGGGCTTACAGTGTATGACTATATAACAATAGCCTCTAAAAATGGTCATGTTGAACATGTTTTGTTATGTCAGATTTAGATTAGAAAGGGGCAGTTAAATATTTACAACATCCTATTTATGACTGGTCAGTCTGAAATTATCTCAGGATGATTATAGATTTACTTAGCAGAAAAATGAGACATGAGTTAATATTTCTTCATTTCAGTTGTTTTGATGAAGGCACCAGACCTGCTTAGGAGCTTTCCATTTTTAACATTTAATTTTGTTTTATGACATGACACAAAGATTAAATCATTTCCTTGACTTTCAAACTAATGCTGTTCAGCAGATCCTTAGATCTACTATTGTTCTCAGACACACTTTCACATGACCTTCAAATGTCTGTCTAGAATGTAAATACAGATTCTGATGAGATGCTGGGAATCATCTTATCTAGCTGTAGGTGTCTGCTTCCTTCACAACTGCAGGTGATTCAGCCATCTAGACACTACAAAATCAGTGGAGACAATCAAATACTTTCATGGCACCATTCATCTGACTTTCAAATGTTTATAATGAAATTAGATTAATGTCTTCTTAGAAGTGATTGTGTCTCTGCTGTGATTACTGAGATAGTTGAAATTACTGTCTCAGTAACTTTCTGCAATGGTTTTCTTGCATTATGTCAGGTGAATTTTACTTGCTGTGCAGAATAACAAATGCACATCATTCATTTCTGTCTGACTGCATGGTCTGCTTTGAGTGTCCTGCATGCACCAATAGGCCTTAAGTGTCCTCATCAGCCTCCTTGTGGGGCCACCTGTCAGGAGCAGTATCTGCACTGTAACACTTGCTCTCATAAGAGCTATGAGGCAGAAGTTGTCAGTTGTGAGTTTAAGTATGAAAATGAACTATTTAGTTCTAACTAATGAACTATTCATTAGTTCTAACTGTGGTAACAGTTCTACTGGTCAGAACACTCGAGAAATTGCCATCACAGCTGGTTGGTCTCAGTGGAAGACCAGGTGATTGGCAGGTTTTTTTTGCTGTCCAGGTAAGTTTTCGATAGCCAGGATACCCCCGGGAGCTGCTGCCCCAGTGACTTCTCTTGCAAGGGAGGAGGGGACAGGTGGGGGTGGAGCCACACTCACTGCAGGCAATTTAAATGCCTCAGGAGTTTAAAGTTATACAGTATAGTAAAACCTAAGTCTAACTGCCAAGAGTTGTAGAAAACACTTATGATTAATGGCAGGTAAAGAAAATTGATAAAACTTTTGGCAGTTTTATGATGTATTAGATGAAGTGTTGATAAATGTGGGTAAATAACACTCATGTATTAGTAGTGCTGAGTTTCAAGGGATATAATACAATTAAAGAAAGTGGTCTTTCCTCATGGTTTTTCTAATAACACTAACTCAATAGCTATTAGGAAGGGAAACTGATAGAAAATAGTTGTAAAGGAACAGGGAATAAAAAAGGAAACATTTCTACCAAATTAATTATTTTATTTTTTTTTTATTGCTGTTAGGTCATCCCACTTTTAACACGGTATCACAGAATCAGAGAAAAAGAAACGTATGATAAGGGCAGTGAATCACTTCCCTATAATGAGAAATTATGTAGATTGACACTCATATTTGTGAAGCATCATACCGAGCTTGAAAGAGCTCTGCTCTGATTCCATGGGACAGTCCTTACGCCTAGAACTACTGAAGTCCTGGATGTTTGAAACTAGTTAAATTTTTTCCTCATCATTTTTTGGAAGCAACAAAATTAGACAAAAAATAATTAATAGTCATAATTCTAATTAAGAATCTTCTTCAATAAACCCAAAGATAGTTTTGAAGTATTTTAACTTGAAAGAAAATTATATATGCAACACTGTCTTGCTTATAATATGAAAGTTGCAGATTTAAATAATCTCTTTAAATTGTCTGTTCTGACCATCAAACCTAGACAAAATTAAAATGGTTTGTCCTCATTTTTTAGTTCGATGTCTGGACCACCAATGTACTCTGGTCAGAGCAGACCAATAACAGTGGAAGTGCTGCTAAAATATTAAAATTATATATTTTATATCGCCCACATACGCATTTCAGGTGCAATTGAAAATACCTTAATTTCATGGGTGATTACTTTTCCAGGTAGAGAATCTTATAATTCATTACATATAAGAATGTAGCTAATTATTAATGCAACATTGCGACCCACACATTATAAAACATTTACTTTGTAGTGATTTGGTATTCTAAGTTCTTTGATAGGCTCTGAAAAAAAAGAAGTAGGAAAAGAAGCAGAAAAAGAGCTTTAGTTACACACTAAAAAGAAAAATTAAATGGAAAGTGTATTAGAGTGCAAAACAAACATGAAACTGCAGTTAAAACCAAATCAAGGTTTTCAAAGGCTTTTACTGCAATTTTTCTAATTGCAGTTCTCATGTTCAGGGCCAGTGAATGGGTCTAGTAGACGATAGAGATCCTTCTCTATAAACCTCTGTATGTTTAGCCTCACCTTGACCTTTAGTCACCTGTGTGTAAGGTGTGTTCTGACATGGTTCAGTTGTGCGTCCTTGGGTGACAGATGGTTAAATATGGTAAGTTCTAAACCAACTAAATAAATATTGGAGGAAAGAAAAAATGCTGATACTTTTGGTACAATTACAAAGGTGTTTATCATGGTTTTTAGTTGATTAAAAGAAATGTTAAGAAAAAATATTCTCCTCAAGATTCTCTTTTTCCTCTGATACAAACTAACCAAGTAAAAATTAATAAATAATTTTATCACTTCTGGAAACGTTTTTCTATTCTACTATAGAAATAGAAATTGTGTGACAAAGAAAGAATGCAGGGATTTTTTGTCTAATACAGTCATGAGATCAGAGGAGATAAGTATAATGTTCTCTTCTAAGTATGAATTAAGTTTGGTGCCTGACAGCTATAGACACTGCATTATTACCATCTTTCTAGTACGAGTGACACTTAAAGTTCTGTAACATAGTGTAGTAGAGACAACATAGACTTTTTTTTTCTAAACATAAGTCACATTTGCTTAGATAGTACTGAAATTTCATTTCTGAAATAAATTGGGAAATGTTTCATTGCAAGGAAAGAAAAGCCAGACTTCTTATCTTTCTGTCTACATCTCATGACTTATATCCAGGAATTAAAGTTGTGCCTGAATATATACTATAAGCAAGTCCAGCCAGAACCCATACTCAGATGCCTGAATGGGTTTATGGCAAATACCCACACTTTTGTTTTTTTGTGCTATGTGCCACAGAGGCTGCTTACTTTGTCCCATATGTATCACTGTTTTAGTGGTTCAACTAAAATTGGTCTCAGGTTAAGGTGGATATTATTCAATATTGAGTCACAGAGCTCTGGAATGGGCTCCCCAGGGAGGTTGTGGAGATGTCTCCTTCTCTGGAGACATTCAAGACCCATCTGGATGCGTTCATGGGTGACTTAGTCTAGGTGACCCTAATCAGGCAGGGGGGTTGGACTAGATGATCTTCTAGATCCCTTCCAACCCCTAAAAAAAACCCCAAACAAACTGGTATATGAGTAGTTGTGCCAAAAAGGATTTCTGCTGAAGTTCTTTCCCCTCTTAGTAGATGGAGGGAGCAAAAAATACTTTTCACTGTAATGTTTCTGGCATTGAGATTTAACCTACTATCAGAGAGAAATGTATACATGAAATATCTGGTGCAATGCATTATTTGAATAAGTATTATGTCATTACTTTTTTTTTTTCTGATTAAACATGTTTTGATAGAGCTGAAAAAAAATTTTCTGAACAACTGTCAAAATATAACTGAACACTCAGATATCCTTTTTATGTTTCTTTATATGCTTGGCTCCTGTTAATATTTCATGAACAACTCACACCAACATTCAGATATGTATTGGTATTTTTGTAAATAAATGTTAATTGTAAGAATGCTTATAGGCTGCAAAAAGCTAAAACGTAAATGTTTCTATTTAGTTCTAAATTACACAAGCAATAGAAAAGTAATTGAACTGCTATTAATAGACTGTAAAGTATGCTAAAGCATTTTATTGGTGTTTAGCAAGATAATTAGAGCAAGTAAATTAGATATTAACAAAGTGAGTGAAAGCCAGTATTTACACACTGATGTCATAGCTATTTACTTAAATTTATAATTACCAATGTTAATTAAAAGCTTAATTAGTACAAATAATTTATACATGTAGGTTATTGGGCAGAATCACCAAGCTGAGAAAACAAACAATGTAATTCTCCATAGAAGACTATTGTCTCAGGTTTCTCTTATGTATTCTTACATTTTAAGGTTCTAAAACTACCAGTACTACTAAATCCCAATTGACATTTTTGAAATAAAGCTTTTTTTTTTAGCTGCACTACTCAAAGCTACAAATGTTTTAATTCTGTTGTAGCAGGTAGAAATCTGGCTATCCCTTTGTTTATTACATGCACCTTACTGAAGCATTTTCATTTTAAATGGATGAAAAAATGGCTGAGTGGTCATGTCCAAAGAGTTACAGTTAATGGACTCAATGTCCAAATAGAAACCAGTAATGAGTGTTGTCCTTCAAGGTTATGCATTGGGACCAGTACAGTTCAATATCTTCATCAGACATAAACAGTGGTATTGAGTGCAGTCTCATCAAGTTTGGGGATAACATCAAAATGAGTAGTACAGTTGGCTTGAGGGAAGGGATGCCTTGCAAAGGGACCTTAACAGACTTGAGAAGTGGACCCATGAAAACCTCAAAAAGTTAAAGAAAGCCAAGTATACAGTAATTCACTTGGAGTGGGGCACCTCACAGTATCAATATAGGCTGGGAGAAGAATGGGTTTGAGAAAACCCCTGCAGAGAAGGACTTGGTACTGGTGAATGAAAAAAATTGTCTGCAAAAAAAGTGCAATTGTATCCTGGGCTGAATAATAAGAATTATTATCTGCCGGTCAACAGATAAGATTCTGCCCCTTCACTCTGCTTTTCTGACACCCCAACTGGAGTACTGCATCCAACTTTGGGGTCCCCCATACAGGAAAGACAGGACTTGTTCTAGAAGGTCCAGAGAAGGGTCACAAAAGTAATCAGAAAGATAGAACACTTCCCCTTTGAGGAAAAACTGAGAGAATTGGGGTTTTTCATCCTGGAAAAAAAGAAGATTCTGGGGACACCTTTTTGTAGCCTTTCGATATGTGAGGAGTGTTTATAAGATAAATGGAGAGAGACTTTTTACCAGGGCCTGTAGTGATAGGACAAGGGGCAAAGGTTTTAAACGGAACATGTAGAATTAGATTGGAATGAACAGGTTATCCAGAGGAGTTGAAGATACTCCATTATTGTAAATGTTCAAGGTCAGGTATGACAGGATTTTGAGCAACATGATTTTGTGGAAGTTGTCCCTGCACAAAGCAAGGGGATTAGACTAGGTACACTTTAAGGGTTTCCACTTGAAACCATCCTACAATTGTACGATTCCATTATTATGGAAAACTAACATACCTTACATTAATATAAATACACATATCCATTGCAAAATGTGCTATTTTTATCCAAATATAAAATATGCTATAGCTTCAGTAACTTTTAAGACAATCAAGAAAATTTCTCAGGCTTTAGCATTTTCTGTATTTTAACAGAAATAGTTATTTTAAGTCACAAAATGTGAATGAAATTTTTTTCTTCTAGTATTATATCATGTATGCACCAGTAAGAAAGCTAATGCTTAGATTTAATATACATATGCAAAGCCGTCATAAAGATTGTAACTGCATTTCATTGGTGTTTTCTCCTTATTTGTCATTACCAACAGTAGTGGACTTGTGATTAACTTTTAGAATGCCAAAGGCGGTGTTCAAAAAATATTATTATTGTACATTATTATTATCATGTACATTATTATTGGTTTAATAATGTACATTATGATATCTATTATTCTTTCTTTTCAGTTATTAGATGTTTTTCAGCTATCATGGATTTATTATCTTTGTTTAAACAAGAAACGTACTGTAGTAGAATTTGGGTTTCACCTATTATTTTCAAGAAATAAGGTGGGTTTTAGTCCCTAAAAGCAAATATATTGATGATTGTGACACGTATTTCACTGGGCTCATTTAAATTCACTTCACACTTTTTAATAAATGCAGAAAAACTAGAGTATATTAATACATGTCTTGACAATGTGCAACTTTTTCATAGTTGACTTGAGGAGCTGATTACTTTTGTAACAGTGAAATCATCTGTGCATTATGGTTTTGTTTCATCGTCTACACAGCTATAAGATTTCCTTCAGGTTGACTTATGGTTATAACTTAGAGTAACTTATTGGCTTTTGAATTAAAGTGTGCAGAAGGTTAAGAAGCTCTCTGAGGGTTTCTTCCCTTATTTTATTTGTTTGGCTTTAGTCTTCGAACAGTTCTGAACCTAGATATATGTTAATGAAGAACCATATGGACAGAAATAAAAGGTAAAATATGAGGGGTATTGTTAGTTGTTGAAGATTTTAACATCTCAGAAAACTGTAAAACTACCCTGACATCTCTGCATTTAAAACTTCACTAAACCTCTTTCCTTTTTCACCCACATCATTTTGTTTAAATAGATTTATTTTCTAAAATTAGCAATTAATAAGATGTGTTTTCAAAAAAAACCAGCTTTTACATTAATTTGTAATAATTCTTTTAAATGCATTTTTTTCAAAGAAATAGATACCTCTGTTCATTTTTCATTAATTTCAGTTACATATTGCATTAATGAAGAACTGCAGAAGACAGATCTACAGTGTGCTGTTCAGATGCAAGAAGTAAGATTTAAAGAAATTAAGAAAGTATAAAATAGACTCAGAATATGAACTGCTTTGGTTTTGCATGTGCAAAACAGTCTTTCAGCATCCTTTAGATAATCTAAAATGTCAGTATTTATTTTGCAGTTTCAGAGTTTATCAGTAATTATGCTCCAGTCCCTTAATTATGGTTTTGTCCCTTCACTGGACTCTTGCTCCATTATACCAGCATCACAGTACTCCAAGTGTGGCCTCACCACTGCTGAGTGGAGGAGAAAGTTCACCCCCTTCAACCTGATGGTGGTGCTCTAAGTGTTGAAAACTAGAGGCTGTTTGCCTTCTTCATTGTAAGGGCACAAAAAAAAAGCTTAGCCAAAATATTACAGTGTATGGCCCAATGAATACTTCATTTTAATTCCTCATAGTTTTTGTATGAGCTCTTCAGCTCTTAATCTAAATTTAAAGAGAGGACCTATTTCAGCTTGCAGTAAGGAAAAAAAAAAAAAGCATTCTGTGTCTAACATGGTTCACAAGGCATTCAGACAAACAGAAGTATGGTCTGAAATGCAAAACAAAGCAAGGCCTGTGCAAAGCTGCTTCTTCAGTCTAAAATCACAGTGGAATTTTTCATGGAGTCAAAAGCAGTACCAGTTATTGAAACCTTAGTTTAGACCATTCATGAGATTTCATATTGCCTTTCGTTATCACTTCTTTTTCATTAGATTCATGGAATGGCAAAGCTTTCAACCTTGTGCTATTATCTTAAATCTCATCACAACAAAAACCGACCCCCCCCGCCCCCCCACCCCCCCCAAATATTACTTTATAGCTCACTGTGTAGTACTTTTCACATGATGGAATCTGGAAAATTGCATGTAACATATATAGAGCAGGGGAAGACATTGATTTTATCTCTCAGAACATTAAAAATTCATTTTTTCCTATTGATTGGGTAGTATTTATAAAAAAAAAATCTGTATGGATCTATTCAATCCTTAGAGGACATTTTCAATACAACTGTCTTCATTTGGATGATATAACCAAAATACACTTTATACTACAGGTATTCTTGTTATATGCAACTTACTGTTATATTTTCATGGACTTGTGTGTTTATATGGTTGGGGTTTTTTCCATTTTATTCTTATCATGCCTATGGAATACCAGAAACAATGTGAATTATACTCTCGAAGTGTCTGATCCTAATGGACCTTAAAGAAAGCCTGGAAGTCTTATATTACCCTTAAATATATAGTATTAAAGTCTATAAGATCTAACTGTACCTGGGATAATTTTCATTACAAGCATTGCACTTTCGTGAGTGCTATTTGGAATACTTAGGAGCAGCATAGATGCCAGTTAAGACAAAACTAAAAGAGACTGAAAAGGAGAACACCAAAGTTCTGATTTAGAGAATGACAAATAGAAAGTCTGGAAATTTTCAGACTTACCACTTCTAAAAAAATTTCATACATCTGCTTATTTGCCTATCTAAGAATCTATTCTTGAAGGACAATTAGGTAACATTTCATAGACATTAATCTTTTCTGCCTATATTAAGATCACATATAGTGATTACAGATTAACAAATAAGATACTATTGATTCCAAGTGAATTGAAATTAAGCTTTGCTTTAAATTTTATCTTTTTGGTCCATTATTACAGGTCAACTAAACCTTGTAATACTTTGATTAAAGATCAGGATTTCAGGAAGAAAATGTATTTGCTTGTCTTCTAACATAGTCTACTGTAGAAAAATATGATCAGTCATATATTTTAAACCACATAAATGTTACTTAGAATTATATATTAGGTTTTACTAACA
This sequence comes from Corythornis vintsioides, assembly GCA_025447755.1. Classification (NCBI taxonomy): domain Eukaryota; kingdom Metazoa; phylum Chordata; class Aves; order Coraciiformes; family Alcedinidae; genus Corythornis; species Corythornis vintsioides. The sequence goes on along the minus strand of JAOEGS010011320.1, from coordinate 35,825 downwards.
AAGTATGTTATAATTTCATGGCTTTTACAATAAAAAACAAACAAAAAGCCCCAAAAAACCCACAACAACCCAAAACAAATAAGAAACATAAACAACAAAAATCACATACATACAAAAAGCGTATTATATTTAATGTCATAGTGAAATACTTTGAAATATAATTCCATAGAGTGTCTGTTATTTTTAACTGCTGTATACATGAATAAACTACATGAACCCTGAAAACATGGCGATAAAATATCATCACTCTTTCAAAATCATTATCTTCAGTTTCTGTTTCTAATTGGATAGAGAAATATTATGCCAGTAACACTGGAAAAAATATGGGGAAACATGATGCTTGAATATGTAAAATCAGTGCAACCTTGGGGGAAAATACAGATATAATTCCAAGACACAAAATTCAAAAGGGGTAAAATGGAAAAGCTTTGTAGAAATAATCAGGCAGTAAACTGGAAACAAAAAGAGAGAAAAATGAACATCAATCTACTCTTTTGTGAATATAAGAAATACAATGTAATTCGCCATTTAAATATAGGTTAGCACAGCATGCTTTTAGCAAGCAATTTCTAAAAATACTGAGACATTCTAATAGCAAGCCTGTGATAGAAAACTCTCTGTAAATTCTGAAGATAGAATAAGAAAACTAAGAGATGAAGTTATCAAAGATGAAATATACCATTAAATCAGATCATCTAAGAATTTAAAAATTAAATAACAGTTAACTTTTAATTTTTAATTTGCAGATTGACTGCAGAATCTCATATATGTAATGTCAATTTCTAGCATGGCATAGAAGACCATAACTTCCAGTCTCCATTCTGTAGGGAAATACAGTTTGTCATTAATGAAGATATTTTGTATACTGAATAAAATTCCAGAGAGGAGAACAAGTGCGCATTTTACTGCTGCTACTAAATATACCATTTTATTTATCTATTTGCACATACAATAACCTTTTTCTATGTCATCTTAATTTGATTTCTAGTTCTGATAATAATTTTCCAGTTTTTCTCTGAACAATATAAAATCTGTGTATTAAAAGTTGCATGCTGATTTTTAAATAGTTTTGCACATGCTACTTTTTACTTTTTGTCACCAAATACATTGGTATTCTAGCTTACTTTTGATTTTTTTTTTTCTACATTACTTTACAGATTTTGGAATTTAATATATTTGTTTCAGTGCATGGTTTACAAATTTCATCATGTTCATGCTAAACTTCTGATATGGAGACAATGAATCAGATTCTACGGATCAAAAATTTGTTAAAAATTCTATACATGGTTTGCATTTGCCTATTTGCGTATGTTTATATTCATATAAAATGTGTTTGTAAATATAAAATAGACAAAGATAGTAAGTTATATATTTTTAATGGGTTTTGTATGTGTGTGTATAGGGAGAGTTTCCGAACAGTTTTATTTAAATTCTGCAAGTACGTTTTTTATTGAATCATTTATTTAAATTATAGCCAGAATATGTTGAGGGTTGGGGTTTTTTTTTAAGGTACAAACAGCCATGGAGCTGTATGATTTAGGACATGTTCAGTTAACTTGAAACCCTATTTAGAATTATTATTTTGTTCAGTTTTTCAAACCTTTTAAAAAAGCTATTATCCCATTTAATGGAGGCTTAGAGTGTATTAGTTCAAGGAATGTTTCACGTCATTAAAAATCTCAGTGTTCTTACTGATGTACAAATATACAAATGAGAAACTCAGTATTTACAATTAAAATATGGAAATAAGCAGTTAAATGAGTATGAAGTTGTAGTTTAATATTCTGTGGTGGCTCACATCTGTTTCAAACGAACACACACTCAGTAATGAAAGCAAATATCAAGAACAAAAAAATAAAATGAAAAGGACAATGAGTTCAGGGAAATAAACCTAATTGTATTTCCAATCAAAACTATGAAAAGCAACTGTAATGATTATGCCATTTATTAGAAATGAAGCACTCTGCTAAATCTCAGGACACCATCAACAACTTGAAATCCAAGCAACCATGCCAAGTCAGTTTAGTAAAATAATTTTCTCTCTGACCTTAAAAAAAAACATGTTAATCCCAGTTAAACACAGAAAACAAATCAAATGTGCAAAGACAAATTATGAAAGCTAAATCAGAACTTTAACATATATGGTCAACTTCATCTACACAGTTGCAATCTTATACAGGGAAAAAAAAAAAAAGAAAATTATAGGTCTGCTTAAATAAGTTTCTGTTACAAGGTTGAAATTTGATATTTGTTATATCAATTTATTGTTATATTGTAGAAATTATTAGATGTTTAGTCAGAAAAAGCTACTCAAAATCTGTAAGTCAGAAGTAATAATGATTTCAGCAGCAGATCGCATAACAGTGTACCATGGACACTGACCTAGCACTTGTCCACCTTACAGATAAAGATATTGAAACATATTTCTTTTCCTGAAGTTTCCTGCCATTATTATGGCAGAATCTGGAAGATCCTGCTCTACATACACTTATCCTATAACATCAAAGTCATTATGCTTCCAAAGTAGTATTTGAACAAGATGGACTAAAAAATACAGTGTGATAGCTTGCTTAGTTCTGCTTTTTCATGGTTTATGAGCACTTTACTTTTTAATCTGAACACTCCTCTCACATAAAATCATCTATGTATTTATTTATTGACACAATGATATACTAAAAAATATAAATTACTAAATTGTTTGCTTGCAAAAGGGCTAAAATCATTAAGTGCATGACAAAAGAACTGATTCACTTGTTTCATGGGGGTTTTAAGTAGTAAAATTTTATTTGAGGATTCAAAATGATTGCTTAGCATACTTTCTAGGTCAGTAAGGCATAAGTAAAAAGTGTAAATGTACAGAACTAGTAGGTGAAAAATAATAACGAAAGAACTGATTAAAACTATAATGAAGCTAGAAGAAATGTTTCATCAGTGAGAAGTAGAAAGTCACAAAAGGAAAAAAAAGTATGGATCTTATTCTACTGTCATTTACCTGGTTTACTTTCACAGTGTCTTTATAAAGACTTAAACCAATAAATCCTAACTAAACCATCATGGGACATAAAAGGATTTTGGCCTGTAAATAATACTATTCATCATTGATGGTTTATTTTAGTGTGAGAAGCTTCATATTTAGCACTTAGGTACAATAAAAGGTTTAATAAAATGTACAATATAGACATATTCTGCATTATAATATTTCCTAGTAGTAAGATAGCTACATATTCACATAGTTTCACCAACACTTATCATACTGAATAGTGTTAAATTTATATTGTTATTTTTCATTGTGCTATTAGATAGCAATGTCTTCTGCTTTTTTCATGCTTAGAAGAAATATAGATTAAAAGATGACTGTATTATAAAAATTCACTGTAAAATGTATCAGTTCAGAATTTTAATGGATCACTTTGTTAATTTTGTGTTATTTCAAATAAGCTTTTTGTTTGTTTCTAGTACTTTTTAAATAGACTGCTATATAGTGTCACTCTATACAACCCACTGTGACTAACATCACCACAGTTACTCTGACATGATGTGTCTGATGACACTACACTTTAATGCTATCTTTTCAATACTTTCATGTTGACATTGCTTAAGAGCTGGCTGAATATGAGCCAGCCATGTGCCCAGGTGACCAAGAAGGCCAACAATATGTATGTGAAATAGTGTGTGACCAAGGGATTAGGGATGACGATCACGTGATCATCACCATGTATTTGGCACTGGTGAGGCTGCACGTTGAATACCATGTTTAGTTTTGTGTTCTTCACTACAAGAGGGGGACTGAGGTGCTGGAGCATGTCCAAATAAGGGCAATGGAGCTGGTGAAAAGATATTAAGAAAAATGTCTTCACCAAGAGGTTTGTCAAGCACTGGAACAGGCTCCCCAGGGAAGTGGTCAAATCACTATCTCTGGAGTCATTTAAAGAACATAGAGACATTTCACACAGGGACATGGGTTAATAATGGACTTGGTAGTACTAAGTTTATGGTTGGACATAATGGACAAAAAATCTTTTCCACCTTTAATGATTCTATGACTCTATGTTTATTAGTGATCATCTATTTGCCCTTCATCTGTTAGCATTCTTTCAATGACAAGTAATCTATCTCTACTTATTAAGAGATTATTAATATTACCTTTACCTTTAACATAACTGTGAGCTTTTAATGTATATAAATGTGTTTTTAACTGCATAAATTAATTATACATGTGCTTTTGATTATGCAGTCTGTAGAAAGATCTTGCCTGATTACTGCTAATAGAATCATTTTGCCTCTGTTTCAATTGCTGCTCTTTATTTTCTTTTATTTTTTCCTATGGCAGTTGAGATGACTGACTAATTGCTAACACCTGGCTCATAAACCATACAGTACTGATTGAAAATAACATCATACTGAATGAACACCAATGTCAAAACTTAAGTCAAAAACTGAATTTAAGTAAATTAAAATTGTATTATTTCATATAAGAATCGATTGTAGTATGGCATTTGTTTTTTGCATATAACACATAGTGGTGGTGGTTTTTTTTGTTTGTTTTGTTGGTTTTTTTTTTATGATCAGTCCCAGCTGTTTCAACATAGCATGTTGCTTTCCATCCATCCATTCATTTGGTCTTCCAAGCCTAAACTTTCCTTTCATCCTCTTGGACTGCCTAGATTAAAGCAATTAATCATTCTGTTGGTGATTTAAGACACATGTTTCTAGAAGTTTTGTTAGTAAGAAGTTAATGTCTCATCCAAGATTAGGTTTTCCACCTGACATATGTATTCCATGCTACTTGAATGAAATTGTTACCTCTTCTACTGCTTTCTTCAGTCTCTCTTATTTCTTTCTTCTGTCTCTTTTACTTCTTTCTTCTTTTTTTCTTTATTTTTCATTTTTTTCTTCCTCTTCCCTTTCCCACTCCCTTCATGTAGTGACCACGAGATGATTATTTCCCAGTATTACATACAAAGTACAGTTCCCATAAGCATATGCATATGTATTGATTGCTACAAGAATGTACTTACCTCTTGAGATAAGGTGCTTTTGTTATCTAGAGAAGTTTGTGGAAGCTATTGAAAAATTGGTGCAGGCTATCTGGTACAAAAGTGTCTATATAATCAAGGATATAGTTGAGAAAAAATTTCATGACACTGGATCTGGTGAAGAATACAGAGTTCAGGGACATGTGAATGTCTTTTATAGAGATGCACTGGACACCCTGTCTTTCCCTCAGCACACTTTCAAAGGTCTTTTTTTTTTTTTTTCCTTTTCTTTCTTCTTCCTTTCCTTGGCTTTCCTTTTCTTCCTTGGTATTTCATGTGTGAGGAACCCTCTTCATTATGATTATGATACAGATAGCAAGGATCAGAAAGAATTTGAGTGAACAGGTGAAGGTTTTAGATGTTTTGTGATGTGCTATGGAGTATATTATATATTCTGACCTGACTGAATCATCTTTCATGCTTGCTATGTGAAAAAAGTGTAGCTGAGAAAAATATGATGTCTCATAGGTCTACTCCATTCTCCCTGCACAGAGTAGTTTTATTTCACCATGGTTTTAAAGCTTTTAAAGATGTGTTTTGTTGGGTTTTTTGTTTGTTTGTTTTGTGTGTGGGGTTTTTTTTGCGTGTGTTGTTTTGTTTTTGGTTTTGTATTGTTTCCGTGTTGGTGGTGTTTTTTGTGTTTTGGTTTTTTTCCCAGAAGGAATATTGGTGATTATGAAAAAAAGGCAAGAGTATTACAAAACAATGGAAACATTACATGTTATGCTTTGAGGTGTGTTAGTTTCTATCTGCATCATAGGATGGCCTGAAATGACAAAGAGCTGAAACTCTGTGGTTCCAAGCCTTTATGCCTGGAGCAATTCCCAATGACACTGAGAAAATAGTATATTGGCAGAGACATTGCTAATAAATCTATGCACCTACTTTGAGAGATGATGGTATCACATATATGGACATTTTTTATTCATTTAGATTTTAAAAGCTCTCTAAAAGAAAAATAATATTCTTTTTGATATGAATAAAAAGGGTCGAAATAATATCTTACAGATATCTGACAACCATGAATAAAAAAAAATTAACACCTATTAGAAAAAAAAAAGTAGCAACTGTTTGAAAGTACTGCAAACTTACTGTATTATATACTTGGTCAGTACTCTTGCAGTGGATGTGCCTTCCCATATTGTCATCTCAGTTAATTTGAAAACCTAAATCCTTCTCAATTTGGCACAATAGAGCAGTTTAACCAGACCATTCTGAAGCTAGATAAATTGAATTCACAAGTAGGACATATGCATTTCATAAAAGGGTTCAATTAAACATCAGAGTAAAATTAATTTATTCAACATTAGGAAGAAGTTCTTTACTATGAGAGTGGTGGAACACCATAACTGATTGCCCAGGGAGGTGGTGGAGGCCCCATCCCTAGAGACATTCAAGTTCAGGCTTGATGAGTCTCTGAGGAACCTGAGCTAGTCTTAGATGTCTCTTCTTACTGCAGGGGAGTTCAACTAGATGACCTTTGGAGGTACCTTCCAACATGGGGCATTCTATGATTCTAAATCAAGATTTCATAGTATCATAGAATGTTAGGGGTTGGAAGGGACCTAGAAAGATCCAATCCCCTTCCAGAGCAGGATCACCTAGACCAAGTCACCCAGGAATGTGTCCAGGAGGGTTTTAAATGTCTCCAGAGAAGAAGACTCCACAACTTCCCTGGGCAGACCGTTCCAGAGCTCTGTCACCCTCACGTTCCTAGGCACCATAGGTTTTTGGAAGATATACATTGCAGAATATACCCAGATCGTGAGCCCGCTCTACCTAGTAACAACAAAGAAGAATCACTTCCACTGGTACCCTGAACAGCAACAGAGTTTTGAGCAAATCAAAAGTGAAATTGCTCATACATTAGCCCTGGAACCAGTCAGGACAGATCCAGATGTAAAGAGCATTCTCTACTCTGCAGCCAGGGACATCGGTCCTTTCTGGAACCTCTGGCAAAGAGTATCGGGTGAGACTCGAGGCTGACCCCTTGGATTCTGGAGTCAAAGCTACAGGGGCTCTGAGGTAAACTACATGCCAACAGAAAAGGAAATCTTAGCATCTTATGAGGGAATTCAAGCCGCGTCAGAAGTTGCTGGCACAGAGTCACAGCTCCTCCTGGAAACCCGACTACCAGTTTTGGGCTGGATGTTCAAAGGAAAGCCCCCCTCTACACTTTCAACATTCAAAAGATTCTGTTAATCTAATTTTCACCTGTAATAGCCAAGAGATTAACATATTTTCCGTTTTTTTTAGACCAAGTTTATTTTCCTAGACTATTTCCACTTTTTCAGATGATAAATTACCATTATATTTTCTTGGATTTATATGTATCAATGGCATCTAGGGATGTCTGTGATTTCTATGTACCCAGCTGTACTTCAAAGAGGTCATCTGCACATTTCAAGGATTACTGTGGTTCCCAGCCCTAGTTCTCAGTCTCACCGCTCCCAGGATGGCAGGCAAATTCTCTGCCAGTATTTTCATCAGGCATCTTTTTCTATTCAGTAATTTTCCCTTTCTAACTAGGCCTCTTTTTTCCTCTAGGTCTATTTCCTCCTGCTCTTCCTTGTAGGTCAGAATATAGCCAGATAAGTCAGGACTGGGAGTTGAGATCAGCCATAGGTCTCAGTCCAGGCTTCTTTCCTCCCTCTCTCCTCTCCCTCTCTCCTCTCCAGCTCTCCTCTCTCCTCTTCCTCTCTCCTCTTCCTCTCTCCTCTTCCTCTTCCTCTTCCTCTTCCTCTTCCTCTTCCTCTTCCTCTTCCTCTTCCTCTTCCTCTTCCTCTTCCTC